>JAYEVH010000193.1:0-245849 GCA_036346255.1 Ampelocalamus luodianensis
TTGGAGCCTAAAGTCTCAGTTTTATTAAGCTTTTTCAAAATTGACATAGTTTGATTTGATATAATCTTATAGGATTTCCTATTTCTAAGTAAATCGAATTTTTAAAGTTAAAGTTAATTTTTGTGACCATTGGATTTATGTAGAGATTGATATGTCAATCATGATTGGATATTGATATAATAGATAAAAAATATGACTTATGCTTAAAAAAATCTAGTCACCTTACAAATAGAGAATCCTAAATCTTATTTAAGTTTAAAAGTAATTTGAGAATCAAGCTAACAAGTTGAGCGAGGCAAGTGCAGTCAAAATTCATTCAAAATCGACTCATTTCAATGTTGAACCAATAAACGAGTGTAATTGAAGCAATTTGAATGGAGCCATGAGCATACTTGCGAGTTTTTTTTTCCCTTGCTATCATATGGTATGTTCGCAGCTACATTTTTCTACTCCATCCCCTTTGTAGTGGCACATACATAATTTTCCCGAAGGTTGGAAATGAGCTCAACCAAAATTGTCAGAATCTCAATTATAGTCATATGATCATATGTTTCTATGACTCCAGAATGATTGGACCGATCTGATTCTATGATATAGTCTTAATTTGGTATAATCTTAATATTATTACTATTCTAACAATTTTTTTTAGAATTATAATCAAAATTTTTGTACGATCCTATGCGATTCTAGTGATTTATTATAAATAATTATTTACATATATCCCTTCCACTATAAATTTGTACTTTTTATTTCTTTATGTCTATTATAATTCGCACAAGTCACAAAAATGAGCTAGACAGGTCCGGTGAGAGGAAGAATGAAGAAAAACAAACCCCGAAATCTCGACCGATAATGACCCGCTGGACCCCCTCAACGGGAAAGTTCAACTTTTCCAGCGACCGTTCCAGTATTCCACCAAACCCCCCAACCCCGCCGCACCAACCCACGCCACCCTCCGTCCCTCCCCTTCTCCACAGCCCCACCAACCCTGCCTCCCACTTGCGCCCGCGACCAGATCAGACCAACCCCAGCACCCCGCCGCGGCCATTGCCGATCGCCCACATCCGCATCGCGAGCGAGATAGCCGAGAGGAGGAGGAGATGACGCTTCTGTGCGTGCCGCTGGTGGGGCGGACGGTGGAGAGATGGAGGCCGACGCGGCGGCGGCGGCGGCCGCCGGTGGCGACCTCGTCGAGATCGGCTCGACTTCATCGAGGGTTCCGCCCGCGCGAGCACCTGCCGCGCCTGCTCCGCGGCTGCCCTCTCCCCGCTCTCGTCACCTACCGGTTCGATCCCCTCGCCCACTTCCCCTGCTTCCCGAGCTCCAATTTAGTTCTTTTGATAGATTCTGCATCCATTTTGGGATATCCGGAACGCGTGCCCAGTTGTTTGTGCGGGATCCATCTGGGTGTGCTTGTGCTTGCAAGATTCGAGCTTTTCAGCTTGGCATGATTCCTGCTTTGCTTTCTTCGTCGTCGCCTTTCTGTCGTTTTGGGTTGCATTTTTTGGTTAGCATCTAGTAGTCATTAGTCAATAGCATTTCGTTTGTTCCCTAGGATTAGCTTGTTTTGGACGTTGTTAGGCCGCCGGATCAAATGGGATGGTGGGATGAATACATACAGACACTTCCGTGGATGGTATGAAGATGACAGAAATGCCCGTTGGATATTTGTGGCCCCTTGAGACTTAATATTTGCAAATACATCCCTTAGGATGTTTTACATTAGTTGACCTGACCCCAGTTAGCCTATTATTTGCAATTTTTTTTGCTCTGTTTGGCTGCTTGCTGCCTTGCCGGTTGGAAAACCCTATGATGCACGGACACGGCTAAAAAATGGCGACACGGCTGTATAATAATAATAATAATATATGCATTTGTATTATTTAATATTTTTCTACATGTATGTCAAACTAAAATCTAGGAAGGGAAGAACTACAAACTACAAAGTTTTCTTATAGCACATGAACCAGGGAAGATCTAGGAAGGAGCATGAAGAGTGGAGAGGAAGGAGCATGATATGATTCACTCACTGCTGGTCGTCGGAGGAGGAAGTCGCCGTTGTTCATCGGTCACCGTCGGAGCAGGCGGTCGCCGGTTTGCTGCCGTGCGAGAAGAGCAGAAGGAGAAGGGGGCGGCATCGGGGAGAAGGAAGGTGAAGGGGCGGCGTCGGGAAGAGCACAAGAGGGAGGGGCCGGCTGTCGGGCTCCGCCGGAGCAAAAGGCAGCAGCAGGGGTGGGCGGGCGGCGTAGCAGGGGTGGCGTTGGGGAGAAGGAAGGCGAAGGGGTGGCGTCGGGGTAGCACAGGAGGAGGGCACCGCCGCCATCCAGTTGCCGTTGGAGCAGAAGGAAGCAGCATGGGTGGGCGGGCGGGTGGCGTAGTAGGGGATGAGGGGTGGCGTCGAGTGGGGATGTGTGAGGGGATCGGCTCTGGCTTTGGAAAGCTAGGGTTAACACAACGCAATGGGTTGGGCTTCCAAGTTTGGGCCAAATGGACTGGGCCGAAATGGCAAATACGTGTCCGAATTTCAATTTTTTTCGCGGGCCTAATTTCGGACACGCCTCAGATTCGTGTCGGAGCCATGTCTAATTTTTGTATATTAGTATACACCATTATGCCTTGCATAAATGATGCGCCCATCTTTTCTTTTTTCTTTTTGTTTGCAGACCTAACTGGGAAGGAGGTCAATATGATGGTGATGATGCTGCAAGATTTGAAACACTCCGTTTTGCAATGGAACTAGGTGTAGACTATGTTGATATCGAGTTGAAGGTTCGTTTGTTTAAACATATTAAATCTGTTACGCTGTCCCCATTATAATATGAGAATCCATACATTGTAAATTGCCTTGTGTCCACCTTTTGTGAAAAGTGGATGATGAACTGTTCCAAAAACTTCTATAAATAAATCATACATGTGGTGTTATGCACACACGAGAGATTTCATGGTTAAACATGTCCCTACTGTAGAGTAACAAAAAGGCAAGCACTGCATTGTGTACTATTCAATGCACTGCTTGTATTTTTTAGTTCTCCACAATAAGAACAAATTGGACTTGAAATTATGCATGTGTGCATAACATTATATGTACTCCATCCATGATTTGTTTTGGTATTTTTGGAACAGTGCAGTCTATAGTTTTCACTTATCACAAGTGGCTGCTCCACACTCATCCATACACCATTCATCCATACACCATGAATGATATTCTTTGGTAGCTTTTGTCTTCAAACTTTGTTATTCTTATTCACTAGTAGATGGACCATGCCATGAACTTTAAATCCATTTGTCAACCATTTTGAATATGCTTTAGTGTCTAGTACTCAAGTTGCCATTTTGCCCTTGTCATAGTAAGGATTATTAGATGGTAACTCGAAGTCCAGATAGTGTTTGGTGGAAAACTGAAAAAGGAAATTTGTGTGAACAATATCCACATGGTAAAAATTCTTCCAAATACTCAAATACATCTTTCTAAGCAATCCTTTAGCACATATGCTTGACTTGTGGAACTATGTTATACTCTGAAACCCCTTCTTATGTGCAAGCGACAAGGTTATTAAGCGACAAAGCGAGGCACGGCGACTCATCACCTTTTACCGCCAAAGCGCTTAAGGCGCAGTGATGACGACTTATACACACATCCTAATCTAGTATGGCGACAAATTAAATCAGCAATTTTAGTAGCACATGCATACCTTGATGTTGCAGTTCTTGAGCCCATGTAGCACCCATCCTCTTTCCAATCGCTCTTCTCCCATGTAGCACCCATCCTCTTTGCAAGTTCCAACTGTTATGAATATTGTGTGTATGTATTCAGAGGCCCAATGAGCAATATATATAGGGTACAAAGAGACACAAGTCTAAGCCCTAATACAATGGGAAATACCACTAATACCCTTATATCCTTAACACCCCCCTCAAATGTAAGGTGTATGCAATAGCATTGCATTTTAAAAGGGTTGACACTAAATAGGGAAAATCCGGCCAGAGTCTTGATAATATCGTCGTAGCATGCAACTCTTGGAAAATATCGATAAAGATCTCCTCCCATGGTAGTGCGTGCAAATGACCATAAAGCACAAGGTGCGGAAGCAAAGTCGATCAGCGGCAACATGACGAAGAAGATGATGAAAGCCGACAAAAATAGAAAGGTGTCAAATCAAGTTGAATAGGAATAGATAGAAGTATGGCGGCGCAGATCGAAGCCCAAGACAACGCGACGTAGTACACAAGAAGCGCAGCGGAGCGCGATGCGGAAGAAGCGCAACGGCCTTAAAAGCTTGAGGCGGCGGATCTCTGATGGCTCGAAGAAAGAAGAGCAGTGTTGCTGCTATGCAAAAAAAAATTCCTATGCTTCTATGACTAACAATAAATTTGTGGACTCGCGTGGATTAGACGAACTCAAATATAAAGGATTATGGACTTGGATGGACGTAGCGGAAGAAACGACACAAATAAAAAGGACTCAAAGGATAACTAGCAGCAGATACTAGCAGCAGCAGAAGACATCTCCTCATCCAACCAGCAACACCCAAACCATCAATCATAGTGGTGTGTGAATCAGTGCCAACCACGCTGCCAGGATAGATAATGCCATCTATGTAGAAAACAACTCGGCCAAGATACTCCATGCTCATTGGTTGCCCAAGCATTGTAGCCTCTGCTTCAATACCACCAACTCCTCATCACGGTCACGCTTTGCGCCAAGCGAGAAAGTCGGCTGATACAATGACATAGACCAACACAGCTCCTCTCCACCGATACCAAGTAGCAGGCCAAAGATGCAGCGACGCTCCAATCCCCCGAGCTCGTAGCTAGACCACCAAGTCACCAACCAATCCCTCCCCATTGCGCCCAAAGCCGAGAAGAAGCCAGCGGTGAAGAGGCGTGAGAAAAGCGCGGAGGATAAGGCGGCGAAAGCTCCGTGGCGGGGCGAGCTAAGTGGTGGCGCTGGTCGGGTAGAGGCTCGAAGCGCGAGATCCGTCGAGGGCGAGCGAAGAAGCCATCGAGCGGACCGGGTCGCCAAAGTCGAGCACGAAGCCCGCACGCGGTGTTGAGGTCGGCAGCAGCGAGGAGATCCGGATCCGATGGGATCGATCGAGCGCGAAGAAGCGGCGCCACGTCGAGAATCGAGGCGATGGGCAGGAAGCTCGGCGTCGCGGCGGCGTCGGCGAGCGGCCGGCGAGAGCATGGCGAAGAAACACGAGCAAAGGCAAAAGAGCGTCAGGCGGCGTCGAGGCGGCCCGATCTAGAGTGCGCGCGCGCGGTGATCAGAGAAGCAGGAAGAGGCTCCTCTCGCTACGGATCGGCAATCCAATGGGAGAGGCAACGGCGAGGCCGCCGGGGAGCAAAGATTGGTCCTCCGGGCGCGCAGAGAACGAGCGAGAGGCTAGGAGGTGGCGGTCAAGGTAAACCTAACCTTGACTCGATACCATGTTATGAATATTTGTGGCGATTCTGAACACAACAAAGTCGAGTCAAGAATGGCCCGACAACCAAGGTCGATGTCGTCGTGAGAAAGAAGTTACATGGTAAGGCGAGGAACATGAGCAACAGAGGAACATGAAAAGATGAGTTGCTAAGAGGTCCTCGACCGAGGAGAGAAGAGATTTACTATCAACGGGAAGAACACTAACGGGAGAATCAAGAGGTGTAATGAAAGGCAGTGAAAGAATTAGAAATCATGTGAAAGGATGCTCGAATTAAGAATCCATGGGAGGTACTGGCCGTGTAGGGGATGATTTCGTAGTGCAGAAGAGACGATGCGCGAACTGCAGAAACATCGAGGAGAACTGAGCGGCAAAGCAAGTGTCGAAGTCTAGCTACTCCTGCTCGGTGAGAGAAATTCTTTGAAGAGTCGATGCGGCGTCGATGTAGAAGCGTGCGGTGCTAGTAGAGCGGCGTGAAAGATGCCGTTGCTTCCTATCTGCTGGGACTCAATATGGCCGACCTTGTTGCGTAGGAGCGGTGAGGCGGCCACCGCCGATGGGGCGGTCACACCACCGCTGTGGCGGCTGGAGAAGCGGTGTCTTTGAAGCTTGGGCGATCGGTTTAGCGGTGGGCGGCCCGAGCACGGAGGAGTGGCATCGGACCCGGCACTACCGGGCGAGTCTCCTCGCGCGTATCTCGTAAGAGCCTCCGGAGAGAGTGACACGAGGTGGAGTGCAAGGAGGCTGAGCACGCCTCTGCTCGAACTTCGGGGCGGCGGTAAGGAACTCGTGACCCACGAAACTCTAGGTCGCCACGTCGGCGACGAGCGACACGGACGGGGAGCGGCGGCGGTGTGGAGAGAGTCCGGTAAGCGCCGAACGAGCTCACGAGCATAAAAGGCGTCGCGATAGCATCACCTGGCGAAGAGAGTGCTCTAGCGGACCATGGATTGTGCGAGGCATCACCATAGGGCTCGTGGCGTAAGCGAAGGTGAGTCCCATCCGGAAAGCCAAAGAGTCCCACAACCTCGAAGAAGGCGAGAGGTGGACAACGGCGATGAAGACGGCGGCACGAGCATCGTCGTCATACCGGCTGAGTGTGGCGGTCGATTGATCCTTGTAGAATCGAGCCTCACGGTAGCGAGGCATCCTCATTATCGGCAAGGCAAGCGGCCTCGCTGACCTTGTCGTTTGTCGAGAGCGTAGCGGCAGCGTAAACTCCGTCGGAGAGTAGGGCAAGCGGGCGGTGACATCGCCGGAGAGGCGCCCAGAGGCGAAGACCACGTATGTGAATGCGCATGTGAGACGAAGTCGGTGTAATTAACACCATCGAAGATCACCGGCGACGGGGGGAAAGCGGTGCGGCGACATTGTACCTTTTTTGAGCGGCTAAAATCGGCTAAAGGGCCTTCGCCAAGGCTTCGGTCCGTTACGGTAGAACAAAAGCACGCGCGCTGAGGTTGCCTTGGTGGCGCGGTAGCTCCCGTGCGATGAGCGATGGCGATGCAGGTGATCGGTGACAAGTGGCGCCATTTAAAATCGGGAGGCGCGGTTGGGGCGACACCGTCGGGCGGCAATGTGGAAGGTGTTGGGCTCGGACTCGGGCGGAGGCAGCGCGTGAGCGAGCGCAGGCGAGCGTTAATGCCGCCGCGAGCGGCAGCGGAGGCAGCGCGAGGCGTCGAGCTCGGGAGGCCGGCGAGTGCGCGGGTGCAACCACCCCAGCGAGAAAATCGGCGGCAACGGCGAAGAAGCGCGAGGCGAGCGAGGCAAAGAGGGTGCGGCGACAAGCGGCGAGGAGGCGGCGTCGCCACGTGAAAACCTAACCCTAACCTTGCTCTGATACCATATTATGAATAGCGCTTGTATTCAGGGGCCAAAGGGCTAGTATATATACACAAATGCAATTGGTGAATATGCAAATAATCCCTCATAACAATGGGAATAACACACTATACATATATCTCTAACACACAGGGTGAAGAATCGATAGTTTCTTCAAGGACTTTGCCTCCAATAGATATGCCCTTGCCTCATTAAAGTTGAGATTGCTTTTTTCCAATGGAAATATTCATCACCAATTGCTCCCATGATGGTGGTAAAGATGGCGTAATATGATGACCTTGTCGTTCTCAATTTTCTTATCCACACTAGTCGGTTGTGTGATAAGCTTATTGAAGACATTGGGATGGTCAACGAAGCGTGTGCCTTCCATGCGCAACCTATCTGATTGCCGCTCAAAGCATCCATCGGTTTATCGACTTTGCCACATACAATTCTTCTAAGTCATTCTATAATTTCTTTTTGAATTTTCCTTAATCACAAGTACTTTACCTCATCGAGAGAGACGATTGTATTGACAACCTTCCGCTTTATTACCTTCCATTCTTCAACGGACATCTTTTCTAATTTGCCCTTCAAGAGCATCGATTAACTCTTCTTTGGACAAGAACATCCTTCACCACATATTGTTGCCATATCACGAAATTTCCCGTGTCAAATTTCTCCACTTGATTCCACATCGTCGACATCGATCTTGATTTTGTGCTACGGCGCTTTGCGACCTTCTCACAAATCAGTTAATCTGGTCTTGGCTCGATATCACTTGTTATACTATGCCTTCTTATGCATATGACCCCAGATCGGACGAGTTTGTGAGAAGCGATGGCGTGCACGGTATCAAGAATGAAATAGATGAATCTCGTAGAGAGAACCAAATAACGATGATGAAATAATCATAATGAGAGAGATTTGATGAAGCCGACAATAAATTCCTTAAGCACAATCTCAAAAGAGTACAAAGGATTATCGTTCTCTCAGAACCCTCTAGAACTTTTTAGGACCCTCGGTTCCTCGCCCTATATAAGAATCTAGTGCTAAATAATAATCTAGCCTTTAATTCTCTCGTGCATCTCTTGTTTTGGATGAGTTGACTTGTGGCTTGTGTTCTCTATGACCACCTCTTGTGGTTTTATATAGTGCCCTTTAGTTCTCTAAAAGAAGGTAGGAATCCTAATCGTATTAGGATTCATATAGAATCTTTGTAGCACATTTTCTAATTTCTAGTTGATTAGGATATGAGTCACCCCTACTTGACACCTATATTGTGGTTCTGCCACAAATATTGATTATCTTGGTCAGAAAGAAAGTCATGGTTTTCTACTTTTTATTAATGATGATACCCGAGTTTTGCTAGTGGGAGTTTGCTTTATCAATACTTTTATTGTGTAGCAGAGATCCGGAATAATTTCCCCGCGACAAGGTTTTGCTAGGTATTCTTGTAGATAAGTTGTTGCCATTGCGGTGTCTGTTGTATATTTAACAAGGTTTGCCTGAAATCAGTATTTTAAACTAAGAAAAATAAGATCATAGTGGGTGACTCATTTATTTAAGTTCAAGATTAGGAATAACTTGCCCTAAGCATTCATTCTCCATTAGGTAGTTCAATTGTGAATGTCGTGACGATTTTTTTTTCGGATTCCATAGCAGTTGTATTAGATAATCATATGGATTCTATAATAACCAACTTATTTTTATTTTCTGCAGGTTGCTGACAAATTTATCAGCTTTCTCTCTGGTAGTAAGCCAGAGAAATGTAAACTTATTGTTTCTTCACATAATTATGAAAATACCCCATCCTGCGAGGAGCTTGCAAATCTTGTAGCTAGAATACAAGCAGTTGGAGCTGACATAGTGAAAGTTGCAACAACTGCTACGGACATTGTTGATGTGTCAAGGATGTTCCAAGTGTTGGTGCACTGCCAAGTAAGTGGCACTTTCCAGAATCAAAGAAACATTCCACTTTTTCCTCCCAGAAACTCGTGTTATCTGTCTTGTATATTCGGTGCTTAAGTCTTGTGCTTGCTAACATGGCCCTGTAAACATTCCTCAAATCATTTGTGTTCCTTTTGGTATGGAAATTATGCTTCATGGACATTGGCAAGTTAATCTTGGCCCATTGGCTTTCGAAAACTTGAATTTCATAAATTCGTTAAATTGTACTTCAGTTAAGCTATAAGAACACCAAATCCACCTGTACTATTGAAGTTCAAATTCAAATTTCCACCTGTTTTCCCAGTGAAACTTAGCAAATAATTTAAGTAAATGTAAAAGGAAAATTGCAGAAAACCCCAGTTGTCACTCTGAGTTTGAAAACAACCCTACAGCTTGTGGTATTTTACCACCCCAGAAGTTATCTTGGTTTACAAAATCCCACCTGTCATTACTTTCTTCACTAGTTTTAATGGAACAACCATAAAAAACTTTAGAAACAATCATCAATATACTAGCCCACATTTTAGTGGCTAGAATTCTAAACAAAATTTCATTTCTTCTACTAATTTTCTGTCTCTGTGCTTCACTTCCCTCTCCCCCATAAACAACCCCAAAAACCTCAAGAGTGGTATAGCAGCACGGACATATTACATGAGTGCCACAAAATAAGTTGGAGAGGTGTTTTCAAACTCAGTGACAGCTAGGGTGATTTTTGTTTTTCCCCATCTACGTGTACTTCAAATCGGTGCAAATTATAGCATTCCATATCTTTGCGTGTCGATTGCTTACACAGAGGCGGGAATTAAGGTACTCAACAGGTTTCGTGTGAACCCTTATACACTCTTTAAGCCTATTCGAACATGTTAATCAGACATTAGGTCTGTGTCTTTATTGTTTGTGAGTTGGTAAGCCTGTTGCAATTGTAATTTAAAATGAAAGCTTGTACATTAGTCATTCTTTCAATTGATACTTCTTTCAGTTCTTTGTGTAGTTCTGTTTTATCAAACTTTGTGTCTTTGCGACCTTGTTATTAACAATTAAGCACATTGTTAAACTAGAGCTCTTTTTCTAGCTTATTCATTTATGTTTTACTTCTTCAAAGCATGATGTTGTTGATTAAAAGGTACACAACAGTATGGCTGATTGTCATGGTTATCTAAGTTTACTTTTATGCTTAAGCTACAGGCTTTTCTAATTCACGCCATGTTGTATTAAACTGCCATTTGACTGACCAAAAGAAATGACAGGTGCCTATGATTGGATTGGTGATGAGTGAAAGAGGTTTGATGTCAAGAGTTTTATCCCCCAAGTTTGGTGGATATCTTACCTTTGGGATACTCAATGCTACAAAGACATCAGCATCTGGGCAGCCAACGGTTGAAGAATTATTGGACATTTACAATATAAGGCGTATAGGACCTGATACAAAGGTTCTTGGGCTTATAGCCAACCCAGTAAAGCAGAGCAAGAGCCCAATTTTGCATAATAAATGTCTTCAATCTGTTGGATACAATGCTGTTTATCTTCCACTTCTGGCAGACGACCTTGCTAGATTTCTTGACACATATTCATCTCCGGATTTTTCAGGATTCAGGTACTAATTATAGTTCAGAAAAATAGAAAAAAAAATTACTATGTAAGATTTCTTAGAACAAAAACGGTTATTTGGCATTTTGGCTGGACTAGATTTAACTGGTCTTGAGGACCACATGGATGAGCTCATGAGCATATTGGAAATAACCCCTCAAAGATAGAGAATTCATATATGAGGGATCCCACAACATCAAATCTCATCCAACAGTTCGTTTGTGAGTTTGCATAATAGAATCTAGCTATATATATTCCCCCTTCTGGGTTTGTTGGTGTGATTTTCATCTTTTTTTCCAAGTTGAAATTTCTAACACACTTAATAAACATTAACGTGCACATTCTGGGCAAAATAGCTCAAAATAAGCTACCTTACTTCGGGGTTGAACCGGAGCATGACCAGTTCCTGCAAGGAAGTAGAATTCTTGTTCTTCTGTAATCCACTTGCAGCAAGTCATCTTCATTGAAAGGCTTTTATTGGTATATTTCACACGAGCAAAATTGAGTTCATGCCATATGACTTTCTGTAATGCAGTTGCTCTCTCCCTTTCAAAGTGGATGCAGTACAGTGTTGCCACGAACATGATCCAGTTGCTAAGGTACCTGGATGCACTGCACTTTCTTTTAGTGCTTACTTCATTAATTACCTTCCACTTTCTGTTTATTTGACTTGCTATTTTCTCGTGTTAATCGCAGTCAATTGGCGCCATAAACACTATAATTAGGAGACCAGATGGCAAACTAGTGGGCTACAATACTGACTACATTGGAGCAATTTCTGCTATTGAGGATGGCATAGGAGGTTTTAACAATCTTAACCGATTCTGTTGTAACAGTTATTTGGGAGTCATGGATAAATATTAGAAGCTTTATGTTTCACAGGTCCGGGGTCAAAGGATGCTGCCGTCTCACCATTGGCTGGTAGACTTCTTGTTGTTGTAGGTGCTGGTGGTGCTGGTAAGGCAATTGCTTATGGGGCAAAGGAGAAGGGTGCAAGAGTTGTAGTAGCAAATCGTACCTATGGTAAGATTTTTGTATTTCTGTATGAGTGGTGTTCTATGTTCTTCAGCATGTGCACATTTGTTATACCTCATCGATAGATCCATCTTCATGTCCAAATCAGCAAGAATACATAGATATTGACGCCTCCCATGGAACAGTCAGGTCATCTGCATGAGCATCCTATTCTATTGCAAGAAGACTTCATGAACATCATTTTATTTCTGCATAGTTATTTGGACAGTGCTTTCTGCATTTGCAATTTGGCATGCAAAACAGGCTTCGCATGTAATGAGGTGCAAAGTGATCCTCAACCATTAGATAAAAAATAGATTTGTGGGGAAAAAATTCTCACCCTCTCCCATCATCTTCCCTTCTATTGAGCTTCCCGTTCAAATCGCTTTGCTTCTAAAATATGTGTTTTGACTTTTGACAGTGTCTTCACTCTGTTATTTTAAAAAATTGGTTATAATAACTAAGTTTCTCCATGCCATGTGATGAAAATTTCGGGAGTTGGAAACAAATCAAAATCACAGAGCAACCTGTGATTGAGCTTCATGAAGGGACTGATTTGTAAACATTTGAGAGCATTGAGTCTTATTGGCTTATTGCATAGAACCTTTCTTTCTCATAAATAAACATCGAGATGCCTTACAAATATCGGTGTGCAAGGAAAAAGGGGAGAGGAATTAAGTAAAGATCTCATGAATAGGAGGCGGCGGCCACAGTTTATAAATCAGTGTCTTTGCTGCTATTGGCTGTACACCGCAAGGTGCACACTATTTGGTTGGGCTGTTCCTAGATGAGAAGGCAATGCCAAAATGAAGTAGTTGCTGATCTGGAAAGGAGATGGTCTAAGGAGGAACGAGATTAATGAGAAAGAAGAAGTAAACCTACTTTGCACTAGATAGGTGTTACACCATTTGGTTGGGCTGTTCCTAGATGAGAAGGCAATGGCAAAATGAAGTAGTTGCTGATCTGGAAAGGAGATGGTCTAATGAGGAACGGGATTAATGAGGAAGAAGAAGTGCCAAAGGAAGTCGGGGGTTGGACAGCCAAGTACTTTTAATCTAGATCCTCTATTTCGCATCCGACAGCTAAGGATCACTTTACACCATTGCATAGTAAACCTACTTTGCACTAGATACCATCCAATTTTACATGATTATTATTATTTTTGTTTCATCCCTTGTTGGTTCATACTGGATGTAAGCTACATGGTTATTTAGATGAATGATGGTCGTATTTTAGAACATCATGTAATGTGACAGTATTCTTCATTTTCCCCAGAAAAGGCAGTAAGTCTTGCCAATGCGGTTGGTGGTCATGCCCTGAGATTAGCCGACCTGGAAACTTTCAGGCCTGAAGAAGGGATGATCCTCGCTAATGCAACATCATTGGGGATGTACCCAAATGTGGATGGCACTCCTATCCCGAAGGTGTCTCTCTCTCTCTCTCTCACATGAGCGTGCGCATGCACACTAACACACATGCACACACACACACGTGTGCGCAAGCTTTCCTCGCAAGCAACGACTTATATCTCTGTTCCTTCCCTAGCTGCCGTTGTGGCCATCCATTGAGGCCAATGCAACTATAGCACCATTTTGTAACATTTAGTTGGTTTTTCATTATTTTTTCATAATACAGATTGTGTAGTATGTTGAAATGCTAGTTCATGATGTTTTGTTTCTGAGAGGGCTAGTTTGTTTGTACTGCACTTTTGAATAGCTTTGTTGGTAAGAGCATCAATTCCAGTTACAAAGAAAGAAATCATGCATATTCAACATAGAAAATTTCTATAAATTTCAATACTAATTATGAAAATAATAAAAGTAATTTAATATCTATAAGTCGCATATCTCGGTTGCAATCATCTTATTCAATTAAACCTTTTGGTTTACTTAAGTTTCAAACTTGGGATTGGTATGAGTTCTTAACACTAAAAACATCTTTATTCGCCATTTGGAACGCTGGAAATTTTCCCGATTTCTACTGGTGTTGAACTTTTTCCTGTGGAATTTATGTGTTCTAAACATGGCCTTAGTATGTAGCCTTTATGGATGTGTAAGTTTGCAGCTAATTAGATGCATAAAATGTATATTTTTCTAAAAACAATTTGCATATATTCGTAAAAGGGCCTTATATATTTGTTTAGCCTGGGCTCACCAAATATCAGGACCTGTCCTGCATAAACCTTGATATACCCATCTGCTGCTTCAGTATATTTGATCAATTCTCCTTTTGTATTTGCAGAAAGCTTTAAGTTTCTATGATGCAGTGTTTGATGCGGTATATGCCCCAAAAGTTACTCGGCTTCTACGAGAAGCAGAAGAATCTGGAGTTAAAGTTGTCAGTGGTGTAGAAATGTTTATTAGACAGGCCATGGGTCAATTTGAGCATTTCACTGGTGGTATAGAAGGTATCATGTTCTAACTTTACTATAACCCTTATTGTGCCAAATGATGTTAGCGCACTGGCACTATTTCCAACAATCTCTTTTTATTGCAGCTCCTGAAAGCCTGATGCGTGAGATAGCAGCAAAGTACACCTAAGAGGTTCATTTATCTATCTTCTGGCATTTCATTTCTTCAATCTTCTAGTCATTATGGGTTAACAAGCCAGATAACAATGCATGAACCTAAGAACAAGATTTAGGTTAATTAGACCATTATCTCATTAATTTCACTGAAGACGAACTCTAATGCCATATCAAAACCACAAGTCTTAACAGGCATACATAAACCTGCTCACTCAAATAGAATAGGTCAAATTGCATGTTGCTATGCTTCATTTAGCTTTATTATTTTTCTATTCTGTGTTAATGACTTAATGCCCAGATGTTTATCACGGTTTTATACAAATAAAGCGTTCAAATATAAAAAAGCTGCAATACCTCTATATCGTCTTGGGAATGAATGCAGAAGCTTCATCTGTTTTGCTTGGTGGGAATAGTATTTCTTACTGCATTTTTTCCGATAGGGTGACAAGTTTGGTTTGGTTGTTACCTTTGCTAGTCAGCAGAATGTGTTTGCGTTTAGGCTGATCAAGCTGTTTGGTTGTACTCTTACAGAAGCAATTGAAGTGCCAAATTGTTTAGGGTAGGCATGCGACTCCTGGAAGAGATGTGCTATTTATGACACGTAGGCTAAGAATGATTAAGTACTAGTTAGTTATATAGTTTTGGATATTGCTACGGTATATGTGTTGCCAGTTCGTTCAGCTTTGACCCCTTATATTTTTCCAAGTATTTGGGCCGGCCACGTGAAAATGATATGAGTTGATTAGTTTAAATAATACTTTCGATGACATCATTTTTTTTCTCAACACTAACATATACTGAACAAAATTAGTCGTCAATTGCTTCTCGGATACTGAGAGGTTAAAAAGATGACTAAAGGTAAGATTATAGCTTATTAAATGTTCATGGATGTAACCAGGGATTAAAATCCTGGCCGGTAACCGTCGGTTACCGGCCGGTTACCGCTTACCGGAGGGGGGCCGGGATACGGGATCCCGGCTGGTAATCTCGGGCTGTTCAAATTCAAATTCGAATGGTTTTTAATCAAATTTGAACGAATTTCATTCGGAAAAAAATCGGTTTGACTGGTAACTGGCCGGTTACCGGTACCGGCGGCTGGCCGGGATCCATCCCGGACCGGTTACATGACCCTTGGATGTAACTATTATTTGTTTTGCTTTTAGGATAACGGTGACACAACGGCTGACACTAGCCCAAGAATTCCCCAGGGGTGAGTGAATAAAAGTTTTGGATGCCTGCCCAATTTTCCACCAGTGGAGGTTTGTTGTTGTATTATTAGATTTCGCCGACTTCACCTGCCAGAGGTTTAAACAAAAATGCTATACAGTGTTCGTTCTCAAGGTACTTCCAATAAAGAACTCGCGTGAATAAAGAGGCGGTTTAGGGCCAAGATTTTTTTTTTAATCAATCTATCATTCGGTGGTTTCATGTTGATCATGTAAGAACACCTGTCGACTTGCTTGCCGAATTTATGTGATTGCTACTTTGTATTCTTCAACTGCGTATGTTCTTCTACCCCATTGTAGGAATCGTACGATCGTATCCCCTGCTTTTCTTACTTTCTACGGCACCTGCCATAGTGCAATCCTAGACCTTTTTTTCCAATAAACGGCCTGGATGCAGAGTCACCTAAAACTGGTACTGCTGCCACTTCTTCCTCTGCTCTCTCTATACTACTTCGTCTCTATCTATCCCCCGATCGGTTCTTCTCCCTGCTCTGCTGCTGCTGCTGCTGCTACTGCTTTCTCCCCATCTCCCAAACAATTTGGCAAAGAAAACAATGACGATGAATTTGTTTCCTAATGGCGATGAATTTGTTTCACAAGAATCAATCTCGTCTTCCCAGCAATTTTGAAGGAGCTGCAACCTGAGCAATAACAACACAAAATCTCCCTCCAATTCGGCACAATATATCCAATCATAGGAAATCGAAGGAAGTATTTGATGTTACCAGTACTTGCATCCAAAATCAAAGGCCTACATCCTCCAATCGAGGAGGCACTGCTCTAACTAGCTCTGGCGAGTGGATTCTTCCTTCACCACCCTTTGCCGGCGAGGATAGTCGATGGACTGACGGCGAAGCCCACTATGGCAAGCAACCCCAACTCTGCCGCCGTCGACATGAAAATGTTGATGGGCTGCGAGAGGGATTTGAAGGTAAAAGCAATATCTACACGTTGGGAGAACGTTGCCGCCGGTGGTCACTGGTGGCAAAATCGCGAGCGCGACGGCAGCGGCGGCGGCCATCCTGGGAATGAACTCGATGAGGGCGGTGGCTTTGTTGGCTCGTTTTGCCTCGTTTTGATCCAAGCCGTTGGCTCCGCACGTACGACCGAGATATGGTAAAGATAGGAGAGCTTGGCTCACGTGTAGCCGTCTGGGCTTACAGATCAAATATCCATGAACTTTCGGGAGGGAACTTGGTTAAACTTTGTCAGGCAAGGGTGCAACTCATGAAGGATTCCAGTGGATTAGCCTCACTCACTCGATGGCCAAGCTTCTCTCAAAAGTAGTAGCTATCAGGGTGGCAAATTAAATATGTGGATTACCATCATTGTGTCCACCTGGATGTCCTCTCCATCCTAGGTGAGAGCATAAAACACAGGAGAAGACATGGACCTGGATGCCCTCTTCATTTGCTGTTGCTGCAGCCTGCAGGTAAACCCTAACCCAGCAGACGACCAGGTGGAAGATAATATAGAATGAGCAAATTGCACTATAGGTCATTGAACTTGTGAGATTATGTTACTTAGCTATCTAAACTTGTATTTTACTTTCTCAACCTCTAAACTTGCGAGGTTGTGCCACTTAGCTTCGTGAACTTGTATTTTACTTTATCAGCCCCTGAACTTGTGAGGTTGTGCCACTTAGCTCCTTGAACTTACGTTGAAGCGAAGTTCATTGGATGCGATGCCGGTGACATCGAATCCTCTGAGTCCAGTGGACTCATCGCCGCCCTGTTCCGACCGTATTCATCATCCCCATCACCTCACGCAGACAAAAACAGATTCTTTGAGCCCGAGAACGCACCGTGCTCGCGTCTTCGCTGGAGCTCCACTTTCATAGCTTGTCGCCACCCTCGCCCTTGCCTCCTTTGAGTTGACTATGTGTGTGAGAGAGAAGTACATTCCCAATGCTAGAGCAGAGACATAGTACTTCTCTTTCTTATCTCTCTCACGGTGATTCGTCAGCTCAGTCTGTTCTATTAGCAAACGACCAAATGGATTTCGTGCAGGGTGAGTAGATTTTGCACTAGCACTAGGAATGTACTTCTCTCTCACGATCGACTCAGAGGAGGCAAGGGCGAGGGCGGCGACAAGCTGCGACAGCGGAGCTCTGGCGAAGACACGAGCACGGTGCGTTCTCAGGTCCGAAGAATCCGTTTTTGTCGGCGTGAGGTGACGGGGATGATGAACACAGCCGGAACGGGGCGACGACGAGTCCACCAGACTCGAAGGGGACGATGTTGCTGGCATCGCATCCGACGAACTAGTGGCTAGAGTAAAATTAGTGTATGCTAAATAATCATCAATTATTAACAGTAATGGCTAGAGTACAATTAGTGTATGCTAAATTGGTGTGGAGCAGCAGTAAGAGTTAAATGGATGAAATCTAACAAGTGGTTTATATTGGTGTGTTTTGTGAGATTGTCATGTACTAGTATCATCTTGTTAAAAGAGTTTTGTTTCAGCATTGTGGCTTGTGCACTAGGTTTCTTTTTCTAGAACAAGTTGTTTTTGCAATCTTATTGTGATAATGGAAATGTCATGACACGATTTGTTGTGTTTATTTTGAAAAATTTATTGATGGGATAGTAATGTATGTTGAAATTTGCCAAAAATGTATGATTTTGATGTTAATAAAATGCACAGTAGTGTAAGAGTGATGTTAATTCTTTTATAGAGAAAGAAATTTGATCACCTTTCGTGGTATCTCTTAAAAGAAAATATTTCAAGTTTTGCGTTCGTGATCTTCTGGAGTTCAAGATTTATGTGGTAGTCGAAATTTGTTGAGTAAAGAGACATGTTGGAAAATTTTATTGGTTCTTAAGTGATTCATGTGGTTTGGTCTTAAGAGATTTTCTTGTTTGAGCTGGCAAAGTGATATAGTAATCAAAGGAAATAACTTTTTTTTGTTAAAAGAAAGAGTGAAGTAGAAGTATTTGAGATTATAGTCAAGTTTTGTAACTTATGGTCTATTTGAAGTGTGCCTAAACTTTCTACTTTTGGCCCATAAGAGTTTTCTGATTTTCAAAAGCAATGTTTTATTCTCATTTTAGGTTTGATATTATCTTCTTATAGGACTTGTGCCTTTAGCTATGGACTCTCCTTATGCTTTTCGAGTTAATTGCCAATTGACTATTTCTCTTGGTCTTACGTTTACTGTGAATGGTAAACGTTTTTTTCGAGTGTCGAGATCATTATTTTTATTTGCCTCTTTTGAGAAAGGAATATTGGATTTGTTTTACACAAACTTATCGAGTGTATAGTGGCAACTGGTTGGTGGTGGTCAAGTGAATGATTTTGTGAGACTTTGGGTGTCAATTTGTTTGAGATGCATTGAGTGATAAGTTGATTTCTTGGAATAGTCCTTAGAGAGGATTTGATTTAAAAAGAATGTTGGTATTTGGGGCTAACTAATTACGGTGTTGCAACTATTAGAATCTATAGTGAAATGTGGACCAAGACCCTTTGTTCATTTTGATGGAATATTAGAATTATCGAAAGTGTAGAATCTTGATCAATTTTTTAGAGTAACACGATTGGGTACTTTGTAAGGTTGTGTAGGAGAATATTAACGGTGTAGTTTAATGAGAGTGGAATCGCGAACAAATCTAATCGTTATGACAATTATTGAGATAGTAGGGAATGTAGAGTTATTATCAGGTATGATTTGGTTTCAGTGAGTAATCCTCTGGGAGTTAGAAATCTTTCTAAAGATAATTTGGTCAAGAATATATTTATCTATTGTGGTTAATGAATGAATATGTTTGAATTGTGGGAATTCTAGTGAGTGAATCTGAGGATTTTCCTATCTTTTATACGAGAAGTTTGTTGTATGAGTCTTGGAGGTTGAATTTGGGCTTTGCATTTTTATGCTAGAACCTTAGTTGCCCAATGATTATGTGTAGAAGTAGTAGAACAAAAGTTGGTTTCGAATAGTGTGACGATCATTGATAGAACCCTTTTGAGGTAGTAAATGAGAGTGTGTGATGTGGATTTCAAGTTGATTATCCCTAACAGATTGGAGCAATGTGATTGAGGGTGAAATCTATGTTGATGTGCATTGGGAATTATTTGTCAAAGTAATTTCGTTGGTAGAGGAGTTGACTAGAGAGTGTTTTTGGTGGGGTTAATAGAGTCTTTCTACAAAGGTGTAGATAATATATTCGGTTGGAGCATAGTGTTGAGGATGCCAGTTTAAGAGAAATGGGTTTAGTGTGTTGTGCGGTATTTGGAATCCCATGGTTTAAGGGAAGATAAATTCTTAAAAGAAAGGATTGAGAAAAGAATGTTTTCTCGAGTAGTGAAATGCTCTTTTAATTCTTGTTTGAGTTGTGTTTATGATGGAGGTCATGTATAATTTGAGTTGGCTTTATGTGAGCATGGCGGTTCCTTCCGATTTAGCAAAATAAAGGAAGTGTTTAATTTGGGCATTCGAATGGTTTCTCATTTGGCTTTTGTGGTGTTTATTTGCAAACTGCTTACTTGGAAAGTGGAAAGGTTTTCGTGACGAGTCTTCGATTTTGGATTTGACTCTTTTGGTGGGGAGTTGCATTGCGTGATTACGATGAGAATCCTTTATTTTCAGTTGGCTTTGTTTGTAAAAGAGTTTGTTTAAAGCAAGTTCTGTTGTGTGTGTCCCTGGTTAAAGGAGGTGATCCTAGCTAAGGTGAAGACATCAGTTGAGAGATGGAACAAGAGTTTCGTGTGCTATGTGTAGGTTGTGTGGGTTGGTACCAAAAAGGGAAGGTTGACCTAAGGTACATTGGTTTGTTCTAAAAGTTTTGGGGATTTTGGAAGATAGCGTTTCGCTAGAACCGTCTCGAGTCTTAGCGTGGGGTATACAACATTTTGTGTGACCTAGTGTTGAGATAATGCTTGAGGGATCTGGAGTGTGAAGTTTTGTAAGAGCCTTTGACCAACGAGTAAGACCGCATCTTTGAGTCCTGTTCGTTGAGTGTACCTGGAAGGTCGAGACGAGTGTTGAGGCGAAATACGCCAGTACGTCAAGGTGCTGTGGTCGCATCAGTACGAGAGAGAGATGACTTGGGAGCTGGAGTTTCGCATGCGTGAGCTATATCTAGCGTTATTCACGTCAGGTACGTGTTAAATTGTTGTGTAATCTTAGTTTTGATGTTCTTTCGAGTAGAGTGGCTAGTAGAATTCGGGGTCAAATTCTGTTTTTGGGGGGGAGGGGGGTAGAATGTAATATCCCGTTTAAACATAAAATAAATAAGTGATTAGTGCTGAAATTAAATAGAATTAGAGTAGGAATTGGAGATTTTAGAGGGGCGTTTTTGTTTTTATTGGAGAACCTGGGCCATGGGCTTTCGATCCACGTTGTTTGGCCCAAGTGGAAAGTTGGTTTAAGAAGGGGCAACCAAACCCTAGACACCTTCTACTTTAGCATGTGGTTACTGTAGAGCCACTGTTACCATAGCACACCCTCCCCTACTGCCATCCCCTCCATGCCGCCCTCCTTGGCCAAGCCATGTCGCCCTCCTTGCTACCCCTTGCTACCGGCCAGAGGAGAAGAAAAGAGGAAGTGGGAGAAGAAGAGGGGAGGGAGATCTCGAGGGTGTTTCAGCAACCATCAGAGTGTTCTTCAAGGGTGACTTTCGGATTCCCTTTGTTTAGTCTTCTACTTTTGCTATGCGGTGGATTTCGGGTAGCAGATTGGGTTTTTTTCCTGCTGATAGTTGTACTGCAGTTTTGAAGTCTGTAATTGCGAAATTAGGTCTGATTATCTCCTAAAGAATTGTGGGAAATTTCAGTAGCTTTTAGTAGAATCTTAATTCACATAATTTGGATGAATAATTTTCGAGTTATGGTCTTTGTAATGCTGATGTCCAGAATCTCTGTCAGGTTATAGGAGTCGTAGTAATTAATAGATTACAAATAGATAACGGCTGAATCAGGGATGTTGACCAACATGACTTTTGTAGGTAATTCTTTTAGCTTTACAGAATATCAAAGAACATAATTTTTGGATGAACCAAATGAAAGTAATGAGTATTTCAATCCTACTGTCCAGAAGGTCTGTTAGATTCTAACAGTGTTAGTAATCTGTTTGTTAAAATTAGTTAAAGGCCAAACTAGAAGATTTGGCCAACTTAACTATTGTAATCAATTTTGTAAGCTTTCTAGAGAGACCGAGAATGATTTTTTTTTTGATAAGCTGAATGGGAGTTATGGATTTTAGAATGTTGCTATCCAGTATCGAGTTACTGCTAGTTCGTCATATTGCTCGAGTAGATTAAATATGTGAAATGTTGGATTTGGAGTGAGGATAAGAGCGTTGTGAGTAAGCGTTGTTCTATTTTGTCAAATCTTGTTTTGAGTAAAATATTTATTGTAGACGGAGTGACCGCGGGTTTGGTTTCACCTTCACTACATTCCAATTTATCGCAACATGAAAGGCAAGTATAATTTAGATTCATATTGGATGCTTGATTGTACAAATTGGTTAAATGAATATGGTGTGGTTAATCTTATGAGGTATGCGTATTTTCCGTTGTTTACATTCTTCTGTTAAGTGTTGATATCAATTGGAAAGTATGGAAGTATTCATTTCATTTCATGACATTCATTTCAAGCATTCATGTTTAACCCACGGCAGTGGGTATTGAGATCCCTGTATTTTCAATATGGGCAATTAGATCCTCATATGAAAAATTCATCATACGGGCAATGGATCCCCGCATTTTGAGAATGCGGGCATGAGTGAACACCGACGGGTGTTACGCTCGGCTATACCGGTATATGCAGAAGTGGAGACATGTGCATAATTTGTATTGCATTCATGACAATTACGTATGTATTTGAGATAATGAGAATGATCTGTCAATGCTTTAATGTTTCCTATATTGTTTATTTGTACTGGCTGGGGCTTGGACTCACGCTTATTTATTTAATATTTTAGGTGATCGTTCATGACGTCATACTTTGTGGGGTAGAACATGAAACTTTTGCACTTAAGAAGCACTTCACTTCATTTCATGATTCATTCATTTTGGAATTGTAATAATTGAATATGCTGTGGTTCCCTTAGTTCCTCATGGTTAATAATAGTGCTAGTTGTTGTTTTCCCTTAATTGAAATTTATCTATAATGACTTCGATAATTATTTAAGTCAAATTATAATTGAATTATGATTAACCGACTTACTGAAATTTATGATTACCTCATTGTCGAATGTTTAATCGTGACGCCTAAAAGGTAGAAATACTTGAGTTTGATGTAACACCCCAACTCTCAAATAGCCTAGAATGCTACTGAAACTAAACTATTCTAGCACAACTACAAATTTCCGGTAGAATCTCCTTTGTTTAATCAGCTAAACTGAGAGTTCAACAATAACGCATGGCATAACAAAGTTCTCATAATCAAATTACTCTATCATGCATGATAATCAAATGAACCAACCGAGACTAGCAATCTCATTATTAAAAATAAGCAGCTACTCAAACCAAACCATCTATGGGTGATAATCAAATGGTTTATTTATTTATAAATTGAAGCTAAGTAGCAAACGCCATATGAGTGTGAGGTAGTGAGTGCATCCAACAACTACTCCCTCCCATGCGTGTCGTTCCTGCCATTGGTACCTAAACACATTTAAGCAAGGGTGAGCCCAAAGACTCAACAAGTATCAACAAGGCTATAAAACAAGAACATTAGCATAGCATCGATAATCCACAATAACATTATACTAAATATAGCCATTTTCTCATGATATGCAATCAATGCAATGCTCCTTTGAACTTTATCTCTTTTCGCATTTTCTGGTGTACTGGGTATACAACCGTCATTGTATACCCTTGCTGTGCCCTTGCACGGGGACCAATAACCTATACACCACATGTATAGGGACCTTTGCCCATCATCTTAATGATGGGGACCTCTTTGCTCATAGCCCACATTCCACGAATGTGGGACCTCAACCGTCATCTATATGACGGGACCTCAACTGTATGTGCTTGGTCACCACGTGACCAAGGCACTGTATGCTCTCAACATGCATATGCACCATGATAACATTCTTCATATGTAGGAATTCAACATATTCTCATTAACATGTAGCATTAACAACATGCGGGAAAATCTTTAACCAATGGCGGTCATCAAGTTAAGCGGTAACTCATCTCATAAGCGGTATGCATGACTAAAGCGAACAAGACACAACACAATCACATCATGCAGGCATACATATACCATAGCAGAATACTTGCCTCAACCGTGCGAGAGCGGTGGGCGCGACGAGTGCTGCCTGGAACTACGCTCCCACCTGAATATAAAGATACCCCAATCTAAGACCAGCATTCTGAACCAAGAGCAAAAAGAACAACACAAATGAACTTGCTAAACTCCCAAGTGTTTCCCAACTCCCAATTCCTAGCGATCGGATTGGCGCACACTGTGGACTGTCAACTTCTAAAATACATAACTTTCTGCTCAGGTGTCCAAATAAGATGTTCTTAGACTTTCTGAAAATATAATTAAATTATCTAAATAAACTTAGTTGGGGAGCCCTTTTGATTCTACCATCTACTGCCCCTAGCAAACCAATCTATCAGACATCAGAATTCACATCGGGTTCTCTGGACAGTACACTAAAACCTCCATAACGTTTGCTACGAGAATCCAAATCTTGCGTTCTTTATCTCTATGAAAAGGTACAGAAATTACCCATATTTTTTGTTATGTTGAGGTCCCTGATTCTCCATTTAATTAGCAGTTCTAACCAGTTTTCTACAGACTGTCCAGAATCTGACAGAACAACAGGACAGCAATACTAGAAAATTCATAACTCCCTGACCGTTAATCGGATTTGGGCGATCTTGGTGGCCAACGAAAGCTAAGAACATAGCCTACAATTCTCTAGGAGACCAAAACCTCTGATTCGGCCTCTAACCACATGAAATTAACCCCGCAACCTTCTGGACGAATCTGCACGAACAGCAGGCAGATTGCAACCTAACAAAAAACTACCCGATTACTCTTCTATGACTAATTACCCAACAACAACAACGCGTTACCCTTTATGCCGCTGAAGGTCACGAACCACAGATGGTGATCCCTCTTCCTTCTCTTCTTCTTCCTTTCTTCTTCTTCCTTTCTCTCCTTCTTTTCTCCTATTTGCATAGAAGGGGGGGGGGCCTCCTAGGCCAAGGCTTGAGGCCCAGGTTGCCAAAAAACTGCAGAAAACCCCTTTATCTAATTGCTGCTAAATCTATTTTATATTTGGTCCTTCTCCGAATTCACATAATCTCTTTCGAATACTCTTTTGAATATTCTCGAATACTTTTGGGGTATTACATTCTACCCACCTTAAACAAAATTCGACCCTGAATTCTAGACACGCTTAGGCGAAGAACGACCACGATTGAGAACGAACAACGGTAACCACGTACCCGTTGTGAACAACACTGGCTAAAGCTCACGCACGTGAAACTCCAACTTCCCAAGTAGCCTTTCCTCGATGCGAAAATACCACAACACAACGACGTAACACGACGCCCGAACTAACGCTCTACGGTACTTCCAGGTACACTCATCGGACAAGACTCAAAGGTAAGATCTCACTCGATGGTCAACGGCGCAAACGAAACCTCAAACTCTCTGGATCTCCCAGGTACTCACTTATCACAAGAACATACAAGATGTTACGTACTCCGCGCACGGACTCGAGACAGTCCTGGCGATACACCAACTAGCGAAAACAACCCAATGTATCTTGGGTTAACCTTCCCAATGATACCGAACCACACGACATGCACATAGAACATAGAACTTGTGTTCCATCTCTCAATTAAACTCTTCACTAAAGCAAGGATCACCTCCTTTAACCAGAAACATACGACAAAACTCTCTTTAAGCAAACTCTTTTACCAACTAAACCCATCTTAAAATGAAAGATTCACATCGCAACTAAGCGTTACCAGCTCGGTGCTAAAGAGTCAAATCCAGAAATTGGAATTTCATCACGAAAACCTTTCCACCTTCCAAGTGGCAGTTTGCGAAAAAGCATCACGAAAACCAAAGGAGTAATCATTTTAAATGCCCAAATCAAAAACTTCCTTTATTCTTCCTGAACCGATAAGAACCACACATACCAAAATCGAGTCAAACTCATCTTACGAAAGACATTGGTCAACAGCACAAAACTCAAACGAGAATCGAGGAAACGATTCACTTCTTTGAGAAAGTATCAATTTTTTTCAGTATCTCTTTTAGGAATAAAATCTCTCTCAACTTTGGAGTTTCAGTTCATCGCAACACACTAACTCATCTCTCTTAACTTGACATTCCCAACGTTACGCTCAAGTCGAAATACATCATCCACACCTCCGTATAAAGGCTCTATCGACGCCACCAAAGCTTTCTCTCAACAACTCCTCTACCGAAATAATTAATTTGACAGATGACTTCCAATGTATCTCAAAATAGATCTCACATGCAAACACATCACCTCAATCTTTTAAGAATAAACAACTCGAAATTCCCAGCACACACATTCATATACTTCATCAAAAGGGTTCTATCAATGATCATCCTATTGTTGAATCCACCCTTATTCTACTTCCTCTACACATAATCATTAGGCGACTCAAGGTCCTAGCAAAAGAATCTGAAGCCCAAAACTATACTCCAAGACTCCTACCATGAACTTCTCATATAGAAAATAGGAAACCTCAAATTAAATCCTAAAATTCTCACAATTCAAACATATTCGCGCATTGACATCAACACGAAAACATTTCTTGATCCAATTATCTTTATCAAGATTCTAACTTTTAGAGAGTTACTTACTAAGTCCAAGTCTTTCTGGCAATAATCCAACGTTCTCGACTATCTCATTAATCGCTTTACGGTCGATTACTTTGCTAATACTACTCTCATTACAACACCATCATAATTCATCACGCACAACCGTGCAAGGTACCCAATCGTGACACTCTAATACATCGAGTAAGATTCCCATCCTTTCAAAAATTCTAATGTTCCACCGAATTAAACAATGGATCTTGGATCACAAATCTTTATAGGTTCTAATGGTTGCGATAATGCAGTCAGTTTAGCCTCAAAGGCAAACATTCTGAATAATTAAAATTCTCTTCAAGAATTACACACGAAATTAGTTCATCCTTCAATGCTCCTCGATTAACTTACACCCAAGGACTCACAACCACATTGAATAACCACTTGAAAACCATCGTGAAACAATTGGTGGATCCTTCCTCAAAAGAAAAGCAAATGAAGACATTTCTTGCTTGAAATAAACACGGGACCAAGGAAATAGTCACTTAGGCAAAGAACTCGGAAAACATAGAGGAAGTCAACAGTGAGGGCTCAAGTCCTGCTAAGCGAATACCGAACCACAAATGGGAAGAATGTATTCCCTTTGAAAATTGGTAAATTCTTATGGAACAAATACATAAGGTTCAAGTACACTCAAATAAATCGCAAGTTGCGAACGCGACTTAAATGTCAAATACTTTTACTTCACTCATTCCTTTAACCATGAAAGTTATTTTTCTGTGATTACTACATCACTTTGCCAGCTTAAACAAGATAAGCTCTTAAGACCAAATCATAGGTACCACTTAATAACCGATAAAATCTTTCAACATGTCACCTTGCTCAAAGAAACTCAATCACCACATAACTCAAGAGGTCCAAATGATCACCAACGCAATCTCGAAACACTTTTACTAAATCCAAATTACGAAAGACGATCAAATTACTTTATTTCTTAAAGAATCATCTCCACACACACAAGTCACAATCTCTCATGAGATAATCTTACTAACATCAAGAATAATATACTCGAATACGAATATTTATCATCAACTATTCCATTAGAAAGCCCCCAAAGTTTCACCAAATTGTTCCATACTACCTTTTCATCTCATCTTCAAAATGAGAGTATACCCAAAACCATACAACCTCACTACATCGACCTCTTATGTTAGAAGGGGTCTACTACACAATCGAAAAGCTCCTACCAAAACCCTTTCATCAAGGACACATTATCATCCAATTATTTCACAATCATGTGGGCATAAGCCACCTCTTATATCATATCAGTTCAACTTTTAGCGATGCTCATCATCAAACTTCAATACACAACAGTTATACTACAATCATTGTTGTTATCAACTGGATTCATTATGAAATCTAGTTGCTACATACTTTCCTTCCCAAATCACATGGATATTAACAAACACATATTCAACTGTTCCTCCTCACATTGGATTTCGGCAAAAATACACTAAAACTTCAAAAATCAAAATCTTCTATCGATCAAGAGTCTCAACAACACTACAACCAAATTAATCGCGTCATCCTACATAGAAGAACTACATAGAACTCCTCCCATAAATTCTAGACCCACCGATATTCAATCCATTCAACCAGTTGTACACAATTCTAATAACTAATCATACTAGAGAATATGTAAATCTAGCATTTCCTCTAGTTTCCCTTTCTATATATTTAAATTAATCCATGGGAACCAAAGAACCCAATAAGTTTAGCAACCTAAATGATTTTAGTGACCAGACTAATTCATCTATGTTCCATACTTATTAATATCTCTTTTGACTCCAAATAGGTATGGTCATACTCTCAGTCACTACTCATATATACAGTTCATCAAGAACTAGTAGAATACAACATCAACTTAATCAATTTCACTTCCAGGGTTACTAATTAATATTAATTATGCACCACACCAATGGCTCAACTTGATACCCATACCAAATCAAGTTAGTTAATTACAATCTCTAATTTAACCATAACAAGGTATCACAAAGGATCTTAACAATTCCACCAGAAAAGAGATGCATTAAACTTCAACACTCGGAATAATCCAAAAGAAATACATAGAGCCAAAGCTTTCTCATGTTAACAAACTTGCAACAGAAACTCTCATTACCCAAACTTTCAAACGAATACATGAGTCATTCTTTTCCAATGAGAAAGAAGAAACAACCATGGAATTAACAGTAATGCCAATTGAGGACGATCACAAGTAGTAAAAACAGCTCAACAGTCGGAAAACAATACTTGTTTTCAAAGAACCATTAGAGACTATTGAAACACAACAATTAACATGAACCACGAACCCAAGATAATTTCATCATCCACCATAGAACAAGAATTTGCCAAGATTGAGGTCAAGAGAGAAATCAACTTTCAAAAATAGCTCACGCTCAACTCCTGCAACTAAGGTATTCAGGGTAACTACTTTATGCGTCTACCACGAACGGTGGTATAGCCTGATAAAGTCCAAGGCCACAACCACGGCCCCCACTTCTTAACAACCATTATCGACACACATAAACAATATAATCACATATGATCATACATGATCATCTCATGACAATCATAGAATAGATTCATAGATATAGAATGTCATAACATATCATAGCATAGGCAAGAAAGATAGCACAGAGACAATTCAACAATTGTTCAACAAATAAAACATAATAACAGATAATGCGGAAGCAATGTAATTCCCAACCCCACCTACTGTGCACAGTGTGTCAATTTAATATTTTTCTATTAACCACGGACCTAAAGCCCGCTCTGATACCAACTGTAACACCCCAACTCTCAAAGAGCCCAGAATGCTACTCAAACTAAACTATTCTAGCACAACTACAAATTTCCGGTAGAATCTCCTTTGTTTAATCAGCTAAAGTGAGAGTTCAACAATAACGCATGGCATAACAAAGTTCTCATAATCAAATTACTCTATCATGCATGATAATCAAATGAACCAACCAAGACTAGCAATCTCATTATTAAAAATAAGCAGCTACTCAAACCAAACCATCTATGGGTGATAATCAAATGGTTTATTTATTTATAAATTGAAGCTAAGTAGCAAACGCCTTATGAGTGTGAGGTAGTGAGTGCATCCAACAACTACTCCCTCCCATGCGTGTCGTTCCTGCCATTGGTACCTAAACACATTTAAGCAAGGGTGAGCCCAAAGACTCAGCAAGTATCAACAAGGCTATAAAACAAGAACATTAGCATAACATCGATAATCCACAATAACATTATACTAAATATAGCCATTTTTCTCATGATATGCAATCAATGCAATGCTCCTTTGAACTTTATCTCTTTTCGCATTTTACCGGTAATACGGGGTATACAACCGTCGCTGTATACCCTTGCCTGTGCCCACTGGCACGGGGACCAATAGCCTATACACCACATGTATAGGGACCTTTGCCCATCATCTTAATGATGGGGACCTCTTTGCTCATAGCCCACATTCCACGAATGTGGGGACCTCAAGCCCGTCATCTATATGCGGGGACTCATCAGATGTGCTTGGTCACCACGTGACCAAGGCACTGTATGCTCTCAACATGCATATGCACTATGATAACATTCTTCATATGTAGGAATTCAACATATTCTCATTAACATGTAGCATTAACAACATGCGGAAAATCTTTAACCAACTGGCAGTCATCAAGTTAAACGGTAACTCATCTCATAAACAGGTATGCATGACTAAAGCGAACAAGACACAACACAATCACATCATGCAGGCATACATATACCATAGCCCGAATACTTGCCTCAACCGTGCGAGAACGGTGGGCGCGACGAGGTGCTGCCCTGGAACTACGCTCCCACCTGAATATAAAGATACCCCAATCTAAGACCAACATTCTGAACCAAGAGCAAAAAGAACAACACAAATGAACTTGCTAAACTCCCAAGTGTTTCCCAACTCCCAATTCCTAGCGATCGGATTGGCGCACACTGTGGACTGTCAACTTCTAAAATACATAACTTTCTGCTCAGGTGTCCAAATAAGATGTTCTTAGACTTTCTGAAAATATAATTAAATTATCTAAATAAACTTAGTTGGGGAGCCCTTTTGATTCTACCATCTACTGCCCCTAGCAAACCAATCTATCAGACATCAGAATTCACATCGGGTTCTCTGGACAGTACACTAAAACCTCCATAACGTTTGCTACGAGAATCCAAATCTTGCGTTCTTTATCTCTATGAAAAGGTACAGAAATTACCCATATTTTTTGTTATGTTGAGGTCCCCTGATTCTCCATTTAATTAGCAGTTCTAACCAGTTTTCTACAGACTGTCCAGAATCTGACAGAACAACAGGACAGCAATACTAGAAAATTCATAACTCCCTGACCGTTAATCGGATTTGGGCGATCTTGGTGGCCAACGAAAGCTAAGAACATAGCCTACAATTCTCTAGGAGACCAAAACCTCTGATTCGGCCTCTAACCACATGAAATTAACCCCGCAACCTTCTGGACGAATCTGCACGAACAGCAGGCAGATTGCAACCTAACAAAAAACTACCCGATTACTCTTCTATGACTAATTACCCAACAACAACAACGCGTTACCCTTGATGCCGCTGAAGGTCACGAACCACGGATGGTGATCTCTCTTCCTTCTCTTCTCCCTTCTCTTCTTCTTCCTTTCTTCTTCTTCCTTTCTCTCCTTCTTTTCTCCTGTTTGCATAGGGGCGGGTGGTTGCTACAGTGCGGCGCTACAGTACCATGGGCACGGTACTGTAGCAACTAGGGTTTCCCCCCTCTTTTTATTGGTGCCCAGCCCCTCATGGGCCTCCTAGGCCAAGGCCTGAGGCCCAGGTTGCCAAAAAACTAGAGAAAACCCCTTTATCTAATTGCTGCTAAATCTATTTTATATTTGGTCCTTCTCCAAATTCACATAATCTCTTTCGAATACTCTTTTGAATATTCTCGAATACTTTTGGGGTATTACATTTGATATAGAAGCTTGTAGTATTAATTGATGTAGGTGACATCATGGGCTTTTACTAAACCGGGGTGTTACATTATGTTCAGCCATAGATATGGCAGTCCAGCCATACACATGGCAGTTAACTCAACAAATAAAAACCCCATATCATTACCTAAGTTTTGTGACAACCAAGTTTTTTTTTGGAAAAAACAAGACTACAGTCATACCATCCGCACTAAGCATGCTCTTGACCATGAGCGCGACTATTTAAATAGATTTTCTCTCTGCAGAGGTGTACAACTTTATCCATAGTACGCGGTATTCCAGTTGCCTAGAATATCTCTATATCACTGCTTACTACGATGAGGTAGCGAGTCTAGAGTTCTTGATCAGTAACACTCGGCTATTCGGAAGCCAAGATGTCACCTAAAACATCTAACATACATCCATAATGCGGAAGAATTTGAACTAAGTATTTCAACTAAAGACTGACATTAAATTAAGCGGGACATGGTGAAGGTATCATTCCTTCACCTTCTAAGTTATTTAATACGATCATCAATAAAGAAGGTTCACACGCATAATAAATCAACATCCATGTGGAGAAGGTATCCTTCCTTCACCAATTATAATTTAATTATTACAGTTCATCATTAACGAATGTAAGATAGAACTAAATTTAATCTTGAACATGAATAGGATGATGTGAGCGAGTAGTGCGTGTCTACTCCCTCCCAAGTGAGCCAACATCGGGGTTACCTAAAATAAACAAACAACGCAAGAGTGAGTCCATGACTCGGCAAGTACTGATGAAAGAAAAAGAACACATATACAAACAGGACATCACCATTTAAGAATGCGAACCTTGCATCGAGTGAACACTTATGAAAACATGAAATGAATGAATGTAATCAAGGATGGACTGCACACATGCATATATCGGTATAGTGAGTGACACACCGTCGGTGTTCACTTAAGCCCGCACCTTAACAAAGTGCGGGGATCCAAGTCCTATATGAAGAACGTTTCATATAGGTGTCCAAAGCTGCCCATACTGGAATTGATGGGTCTTACGTGCCCATACTGGAATTGATGGGTCTTTCAATCCACTCCGTGGGCGGGACATGACAATGTCCAAATTTGCCCACATTGGAATGGTGAGACTTACAATCCACTCCCGTGGACATAACATGAATAAAAGGATGCATGATATGAACATGAGCAGTGATAATACCATCTCTCAAGATATACTCCACATAATGAAAGAACATAACCAATTCCGCATCTCGGGTAACACAATATGTCACACTATATTCATGAAAACATTCACAATCACAACACTCAAAAGCAACAAAGTACTTGCCTTCGCGTTGCGACACGTTGCGAGCAACGATGGCGCTCCCAAACCCGTAGCCTCGTGGCCTAAACAATTAAATAACGAAATAAGAACAACATAGAATCCAACCCGAATTAATAGTCTACAATACCCCTTTGAACTCCCAAGGAATCGCCATAAAACCTAATCTGAAAACAGGCTGCAACCCAAAAAGCGTGTCGGGACAGCAGCACGAAAATGACAGTAGTTAATGACGTGGGACTCGAAATGAGATGAGTCCAGATCCTACCTCATCTTAACGAACATATCTATAACATTCAAGTTGATGAGATTTCCCAATTCGGCCAATAAACTTCTCTAATAAAGAAAACAAAACAGCAGCACAGCTTCTGTCTGAACAAACAGGACAGCAATACTAAAACAACCATAACTTTTAATCTACAACTCCGAATTGAGCGTTCTTTAACAATCTGAAAAGGTTATGAAATTACCTACAATAAACTAGTTGGCACGACATTCAAATTTTGCCTTTAACAAAAAGTGGCACACGGGTCAAAACTAAAGATAGAAACGACATACAATCTGGACAGACTGATCTACAATCTGGACAGTCACAAAGAAAAGTGCATAACTTTTGATCTATAAATCCAAATGAGGTGTTCTTTATCAATCCTGAAAGCTAGTGATATCACCTTCAAAATTTGTTATGGGCAAGACCTCTGAATCACCCTCTAACTAGGCCATATATCAACCTAAACAGAGACTGCTAATTTTCGTCAGGATTCTGGACAGCAGATATTAAATCTATCATAACTTTTGACTCGAAAGTCGGAATTAGGTGATCTTGGCGGCCACCGAAAGCTAAGAACAAGACCTACATATCTCTAGGAGATGGGAAACTCAGATTCGGCCTCTAACATCACGAAAAGTCCACGCAACAATCTGGACAGAATCGAATTTCTACCCGCAACAAATCGATCTAATCAAAATTGAACCAAAACACATCTACCACTAATCAAACGATGAGGATCGGCACTCGTTACCCTTGTAGCAACCAGGACGTAGGTGGGAGAACCTTGAGAAGATGATCTTCCTCCTCCTTTCTCCTTCTCCCTTCTTCTCCTTCCACCATGGCGGCGGCACCTCGAGCTTCTTCCTCATCTTGGTAGAGCAGCACGGAGGGGCTGCTACAGTACCGCGTGCTACAGTGTGGCGCGGTACTGTAGCAGAGGGTAGGGTTTTGGGAAGGAGACCCCTTCTTGACTCCACTACAAGGCCGCCCACTTGGCTAGGACACCTTGGGCTAAAAGCCGAAGGTCCAATCCTCTCTCAAATCCTGAATTTTCTTTCAATTTTCCTCTAAACTTTAGTGCATTCAAATTTGAATAAATTTCTCTTCCGAATAATATGTTCTCTCTATTTGATATTCGAGGTATTACATTCTACCCTCTTATGAATTCGACCTCGAATTCTAACCGTCAAATAAACGAAAGAATAATTGCCACTAAAAGAAACATCTATTAACATATGCCCGAGCAAACATGTTCGGATAATACTGCGCATGCGAGACTCCAGTCCCAAATGACCTATCTCTCGGTGACAAGACCACAAGACATTGACGTAAACTACATCCGACCTAACACTCAATCCGACATTGCCAAGTACACTCATCGAAGAGATTCAAAGGTAAGATCCTACTTGATGGTCAATGGCGTTAACGAATATTCAAACTCTAGTTCTCACAGTACTCACTCGGCACCAAACATGCTAAATGTAGTACACCACATATGGACCCGAGACGGTCCTTGCGATACGCCAACTTCCAATTCCGTAGCTAACGAAAACAACCCAAAGTACCTTGGCTAACCTTCCAATTGATCTTGAACCACACAACATGCACATAGAACACGAACTCTTGTTCCACCTCTCAATTGAACTCTTCACTAAAACAAGGATCACCTCCTTTAACTGAAACACACAATGAGCTCTCTTTAAGCAAACTCTTTTACCGACAAAACCCATCCAAAAGAAAGATTCACATCGCATCTATGCGTTACATTTCGATACTAAAGAGTCAAACCGTAAATCGAATTTCATCACGAAAAACCTTTCCACGTTCCAAGTGGCGGTTTATGAATAAACGCCACGAAATCCAAAGGAGAAATCACTTGAATGCCCAAAAAAATCATTTATTCTGTCGAACTGGAAAGAATCACACATATCAACATAAATGTCGAGCTCAACTTGCGAAAGACATCTGTCAAAACACATAGCTCAAACAAGAATCAAGAAAACGTGTCTCTACTTTAGGAAGCATCAATTTTCTCAGTTTCTCTTTCAGGAATAAAACTTCTCTCAAACTTTGGAATTCCAATTCATCGCATAACACCCTAACTCATCTCTCTTAACTTGGCATTCTCAACGCTATGCTCAAGTCGAAATACATCATCCACACCTCGGTATAGAGGCTCTATCGACTACACTGAAACTTTCTCTCAACAACTCCTCTACCGACAGAATTAATTTGACAGATGACTTCCAATGCATCTCAAAATAGATATCACATGCAATCACATCACCTCAATGTTTTAAGAATAAACAACTCGAAATTCCCAGCACACACATTCATATACTTCCTCAAAAGGGTTCTATCAATGACCATCCCATTGTTCGGAATCCACCCTTATTCTACTTTCTCTACACATAATAATTGGGAGACTCAAAGTCCTAGCAAAAGAATGTGAAGCCCAAATTAAACTCCAAGACTCCTACCATGAACTTCTCATATAGAAGATAGGGGAAGCCTCAAATTAAATCCCTAAAATTCTCACAATCCAAACATACTCGCGCATTGACATCAACACAAAAACATTTCTTCGATCCAATTATCTTTATCAAGATTCTAATTCTTAGAGAGTTACTTACTACGTCCAAGTCATTCATGGCAATAATCCAACAATCTCGGCTATCTCTTTAATCTCTTTAACGATCAGATCACTTTGCTAATATTACTCCCATTACAACACCATCATATTTCATCTACACAACCACGCAAGGTACTCAACCGCGACACTCTAATACATTGATCAAGATTTTCATACTTTGGATAATTCTATGTTCCATTGAAATGAACAAAAGAACTTGGACTACGTCTCGCTATAGATTCTACTAGTTGTAATCATGCAATCAGTTTAACCTCCAAAGGCAACCTTCTAATGAGATAAACTCCTCTTAAATAACTATATTACGAAATTATTTCATCCTCCAATGCTCATCGAATAATTTCCAACCCAAAGTTTCACAACTACAATCATTAAACACCTCAAAAGACTCGGTGAAACGAATAGATTGATTCTTTCTCAAAAGAAAGAGCGAATGAAATCAATTTTCTTCAACTAGGAAAACATGAGCCACCCAAGTGAACAAAGGATCAAGAAAAATAGTCACTTAGGCAAAGTACTTGGAAAACATAAGGAAAATCAATAGTCGAGGGCTCAAGCCCTATTGAAAGCAAATACCAAACCACAAATGAGAAGAAGGTAATGCCTTTGAAAATTTGATAAACTCTTATGGAACAAATGCATAAGGTTTAAGCACACCCAAATAAAGCTGCAAGTGGCGAACGCGACTTAAATCTCAAATACTTTTACTTCACTCCTTCCTTTAACTAGGAAAGTTATTTTCTGTGATTACTACATCACTTTGCCAGCTTAAACAAGATAAGCTCCTAAGACCAAATCATAAGAACCACTTAAGAACCAATAAAATCTTTCAACCCGTCTCTTTGCTCGAAACAGACAAAGTTACCACATAACTCATGAGGTCCAAAGATAACAAACGCAAAACTCGAAACACTTTCACTAAAACAGTATCATGCAAATAATTTTTTTCGTTGAACATTATCATCACAACCACAGTCTGACAATCACACTAATCAACGAAATAATATGCTATTGGCGAGAATCATCAAATCTCTTAACACTCCATGAACTTTTGAAAAGAATCACAATGAACTACTTCATCATGTCTCTAAAATCTAAATAAGGTTACATATACTTGATCTAGGAAAACCTAGTGCAAAAACCTTATAATTGAAACAAACTCTTTCAACAAGATGATAATAGAACATGACAATCTCACCAATGTACACCAATGAAATATCTCGATTAGCTTTCATCCATTTAACTCTTAGTGACACTCGATGCCAAGATAGTACACACTAAATGCTCTCTAGCCACACATGGCACAAACATGATCCTACCTCTGTTTGCAACCTCAACAACAGTTAAGAGGATATAATCAGCATTCTAACTTATGATCAGCAATTAGAATAAAATGTCCTTAACTTCAATAATATAGGACACATAAGTCAAGGTTTCACAAGGCGATACATCATCGTTCATCTAGTCATTTAAACATGTTTCAATAATTTTTAGCATGGCAAGAATCAAGTAAAGCTATCATTTAAATAAGATCATCAAGATCCAAATAGAAGACAAATTCAAGATTAATATTTATCAAGACAACATTCGAACACATCCTTAACTTAACCATCACTAGCGGTTAGAATAACTGAAAGAGGACCTAGATTTCAACTTATCTAACAAATTTATCAGATTATCCGATCGTAAAGATCAACATGATACATCCACATTTTTTTTCCACAATTCTTAACAACAATAGCTTCTTGAACAAATATGAACAACCTCTTATCTAAAACTCATCCTGTACCAAATACAACGACATTTCACTTTAAGCAATTCACTTCCACGGATACTAGTTAAGAATAGACTATTTGCACAAAGCTAATAACCCAAATCTGATAACTCATACCATAATAATTAATTCATTTAATTAACACCTCGTACTTAAGCATGTCAAGACATCACTTAAAGATTTTAACCTAATCTTTCAGAAAAAGAGGCATTACATTCCAACACTGGAACTAATCCAAAAGAAATACATAAAGTCAAAGTTTTCACATGTTAAAGAATTTGCAATGTAAAACTTTCGGTACCTGAATACTCAAATAATAAATGATTCACATTCTCCAATAAGAAGGGCGAACTCCCAAGAAAAGATAAGTTTTTGCCGATATCCCACGATCCCAAGAACAACTTTAGACCAGCAGTCAGGAGAACAAGTAGTCGACTTATGGAACCAAGAAAGTCCAATGAGAACTCATTAGAAGAAATGTAAAACACTAACTCAAGAAAACTTCATCAAACGCAACTATTACCAGAACTGGCCACATACAGAACCAAGGAAGAGAATAAAGTTTTCTAAAGAATCTCACCCTCAACACTCCACTATGGTATTCGGGTAGATACTACTCTATTTCGCTACCACAAATATCGGTGCAATCGACAAAGTCGGGGCCACAACCACGGCCTCCACTTCTTAACCTCCATCATCGACACGTTTAAACAATATAATCAATTATGATTATACATGATCATATCATGACAATCATAGAATAGATTCATAGATATGGAATATCATAACATATCATAGATTAACAACAAGAAAGATAATACAAAAGCAATTCAACAATTGCTCAACGAATGAAACATAACAATAGAAATACGAAACAATGGATTTCCCAACCCCACCTCATGTACAAGTGTGTCAATTTAATATTCAATTACCACGGACCTAAAGCCCGCTCGATACCAATCTGTAACACCACGGCTATTCGGAAGCCAAGATGTCACCTAAAACATCTAACATACATCCATAATGCGAAGAATTTGAACTAAGTATTTCAACTAAAGACAGACATTAAATTAAGCGGGACATGGTGAAGGTATCATTCCTTCACCTTCTAAGTTATTTAATACTGTTCATCAATAAAGAAGGTTCACACGCAGTAATAAATCAACATCCATGTGGAGAAGGTATCCTTCCTTCACCAATTATAATTTAATTATTACAGTTCATCATTAACGAATGTAAGATAGAACTAAATTTAATCTTGAACATGAATAGGATGATGTGAACGAGTAGTGCGTGTCTACTCCCTCCCAAGTGAGCCAACATCGGGGTTACCTAAAATAAACAAACAACGCAAGAGTGAGTCCATGACTCGGCAAGTACTGATGAAAGAAAAGAACACATATACAAACAGACATCACCATTTAAGAATGCGAACCTTGCATCGAGTGAACACTTATGAAAACATGAAATGAATGAATGTAATCAGGATGGACTGCACACATGCATATACTGCAGTATAGTGAGTGACACACCGTCGGTGTTCACTTAAGCCCGCACCTTAACAAAAGTGCGGGGATCCAAGTCCTATATGAAGAACGTTTCATATAGGTGTCCAAAGCTGCCCATCTTGGAATTGATGGGTCTTACGTGCCCATTTGGAATTGATGGGTCTTTCAATCCACTCCGTGGACGGGACATGACAATGTCCAAATTTGCCCACATTGGAATGGTGAGACTTACAATCCACTCCCGTGGACATAACATGAATAAAAGGATGCATGATATGAACATGAACAGTGATAATACCATCTCTCAGTATATACTCCACATAATGAAAGAACATAACCAATTCCGCATCTCGGGTAACACAATATGTCATACTATATTCATGAAAACATTCACAATCACAACACTCAAAAGCAACAAAGTACTTGCCTTCCGCGTTGCGACACGTTAGCAGGCAACGATGGCGCTCCCAAACCCGTAGCCTCGTGGCCTAAACAATTAAATAACCGAAATAAGAACAACATAGAATCCAACCCGAATTAATAGTCTACAATACCCCCTTTGAACTCCCAAGGAATCGCCATAAAACCTAATCTGAAAAACAGGCTGCAACCCAAAAACGTGTCGGGACAGCAGCACGAAAATGACAGTAGTTAATGACGTGGGACTCGAAATGAGATGAGTCCAGATCCTACCTCATCTTAACGAACATATCTATAACATTCAAGTTGATGAGATTTCCCAATTCGGCCAATAAACTTCTCTAATAAAGAAAACAAAACAGCAGCACAGCTTCTGTCTGAACAAACAGGACAGCAATACTAAAACAACCATAACTTTTAATCTACAACTCCGAATTGAGCGTTCTTTAACAATCTGAAAAGGTTATGAAATTACCTACAATAAACTAGTTGGCACGACATTCAAATTTTGCCTTTAACAAAAAGTGGCACACGGGTCAAAACTAAAGATAGAAACTGACATACAATCTGGACAGACTGATCTACAATCTGGACAGTCACAAAGAAAAGTGCATAACTTTTGATCTATAAATCCAAATGAGGTGTTCTTTATCAATCCTGAAAGCTAGTGATATCACCTTCAAAATTTGTTATGGGCAAGACCTCTGAATCACCCTCTAACTAGGCCATATATCAACCTAAACAGAGACTGCTAATTTTCGTCAGGATTCTGGACAGCAGATATTAAATCTATCATAACTTTTGACTCGAAAGTCGGAATTAGGTGATCTTGGCGGCCACCGAAAGCTAAGAACAAGACCTACATATCTCTAGGAGATGGGAAACTCAGATTCGGCCTCTAACATCACGAAAAAGTCCACGCAACAATCTGGACAGAATCGAATTTCTACCCGCAACAAATCGATCTAATCAAAATTGAACCAAAACACATCTACCACTAATCAAACGATGAGGATCGGCACTCGTTACCCTTGTAGCAACCAGGACGTAGGTGGGAGAACCTTGGAGAAGATGATCTTCCTCCTCCTTTCTCCTTCTCCCTTCTTCTCCTTCCACCATGGCGCGGCACCTGAGCTTCTTCCTCATCTTGGTAGAGCAGCACGGAGGGCTGCTACAGTACCGCGTGCTACAGTGCGGCGCGGTACTGTAGCAGAGGGTAGGGTTTTGGGAAGGAGACCCCTTCTTGACTCCACTACAAGGCGGCCCACTTGGCTAGGACACCTTGGGCTAAAAGCCGAAGGTCCAATCCTCTCTCAAATCCTGAATTTTCTTTCAATTTTCCTCTAAACTTTAGTGCATTCAAATTTGAATAAATTTCTCTTCCGAATAATATGTTCTCTCTATTTGATATTCGAGGTATTACAGCGACGTCGCCTTTACATCGTCTAGCCCTAACCTTGCACTTAGCCCAACGAATCGTTGTCCTCATTCACCCGGATAGAAACCCATTGAATGAGGAGCCGCACTCACCTAGATAGAAACCCGTTGAGTGAGTCCCTCATTTTGCCCGAGTATACCCATCTCGGTGCTACGTTTATGTCACCTCACCTGGGTATACATGTCTCGGTGAGGCATTCGCCGTTATGTCGGCATGCCCAACTGGTCATGCTCGCAAACTACCGCCTACCTCTCATGCAAGGTTAGTTTTCGACTACTTAGTTAGCTACTACCACCCCATCCTAACACATATGGTTGTACGATTAGGTCTTAGTCCCGGAGTTGCTGGCTTCAGTCTTTAATCGACTAAGGGCGATAATCTCCACCCTAGCTACTAGTGAGTCACAATCCTCACTTTCTCAGAATACATAATAACTCGCATGCGTCTAAAAACTAAAGCTTTTATTTCATTTTCATACAAAAATAACAGAGGTAAATCCTCTGGATATTTTTCAAAGTATCCAAAATTCAAAAATTATCATATTGTCATTTTATCAGTTTTTTGGAAAAATCTATCGTTCTGGTTGCATTTGTGCGATGACTGCAATAAAAAATTCCCAAACGGCATTATATATTGCCTAACCCATATTCTAATAGCTACAATAGTAAGGGATCAATATTTCAAGGAGACTTATGCAGCAAATAGGATTACAACTACCGATTTCCCAACAATAACATTTTCATACAAAATATACACGCATGCATAATAGATTTTACAAAACAAAGTACAACAAGTAAAATACTGGGATCAACATGATCAAAGGAGGTGCTTGCCTTGCTCTTTCTTATATTGTTCAGAGAGTGAGGTCACTTGATCGTCGATAATCTTGCTCGTGAATTCCGACGTCTATCGAAAGAATAAGAAACAAAACATAAACGAAGAAATAAATCCAACAATAATAAAAATCCATTTTTTTGCATATTCTTACATATAATGATTTTATATGAATTTAGCAAAAAGATTCATTCAATTCCGAGTTCATATGTAAAAATTATTAACATTTTGATTTGCTTTGGTTGTTAAATCTTGAAAATGAACAAAGGTGATGCTGAGAGTGTATTCTTCTGAAATTTATGCTTTCCATCAGAGAGAGTGCATTTCTTTGAACTGAAAATGTAACACCCCAGTTCAACCCAGAGCCTAAGATGCTACGAAACTAACTCAACAATTCAATTTACTTCTATCCACTACCAATTCACAGCAAGCTTCTCAACATCTAACAATCCAGCATTAATCAAAACTATATTGAATAACAAGATCCTAGACATAACCTTGTTCTAATCATCAATTGGCAAAACCATAAGAATATACCAGGATTCTTCAAGGTTCCATTTGGATGAAAGACTAAGCAAGTCACTTGAAATATTCTAGCATGTAAGAGTAAGTAAATCAAGATCTAAAATGTTGAAGCATAACAGTATCGTCCACAAGACAGACTTGACTAATCCAATTACAAATAACTCAAACATCACGAAGGATGAGCACCATCTAAGAATAACATTAATAGCAGGATCACTTAAATTTAAGTAAATGACTATTTTTTATTTGCCAAGGTTGGTCATGTGTGAAATGCACCAAAATCTAGCCCTTCCCATGCATGTCGTTTCTCTCGAGAAGTACCTAAAGAAAACATCAATAACAAGCGTGAGTCCACGACTCAGCAAAGTACAACAGTGAAGTAATCAAAAGATACACATGCATGGTATATAACAAAATCCTCATATTGCCATCAACAAATGAACAACTTTCATGCAATGCATATGCCAAGAATGCAGCTTTCTTCCTTCTTTGCAATTACCAGTAATGCGGAGTAGTGCTCCGTCGATGCATACTCAAGTCTATGCCCTCAAGCACAGGGACCTCAAGCTCACACTCCACGAGTGTGGAGACCTATGCCCACCCAATACATGACGGGGATCTCATGCCTGTCTAATGCATGATGGGGACCTCAAAAGAAACAATTTTTGGCTACCACGTAGTCCAAGATTCAGGAAGGAATGCCATGATGCAAATTGAACAAACTTCGTAATTTCAATCCAGCATGAGAGGATAATATTCAGCGATAATATCATAAATAAAATCTCATAAGTAAACCATGACAACTTTCATGAATATAACATCACAACTCATACTATACTGCTTGCACTTGCCTCAACCACGAGATGAACGATGATGGTAGGAGGACTCTATCCCCAGTTCTCACCACCACCTAGCATTCGTAAAGTATACTAAGAACACCATTCAAATATGCACAGCAAAATAATAAAACAAAATGAAATCATTCGCTCTTATTTGCAACCTGAAACTTTACTGATACATTCCAAAAACCCAATCTATCCAGAACTGATAGCTACCAAAGGAAAAACCATAACTTTTGACTCAAATCTCTAGAAATTATGAACCCAAGTTCTCTGGAACCTACTCACGCATACCTACAACTTTTTAGGTGATTGGATGTTCAAATTATTTCATCTATGCCTTTGTTTTTATCTTCAAAGACAGTTCTATCATCTTCGGTACTATCAACTTAGGAATTTCGTAACTTTCATTTGGTACAACCAAACCCATTGATCTAAGTTGTTCTATAAACTAAAGAGAACTAGCTTCCTCAATAAATTTATTTTAATTTTCCCATTGTACAACAAAGGTTGCAAATAGAGTAATCTTTCCCTTCTGTCCTCTACCGCAGGACAGAACTACAACAACAACTTCAAAATTTCATAACTTTCATTCTACATGCCCAAAAAACATGAACTTGGACTCCCTGGAATCATCAGGAAGTCATCTACATAATTCATCGAGTTCAAAAGCCCATATTCGTCCATTTTCTAGCCCTAATTCACAGAACTAAGCTCACTGCCCGAATTGAGAGACTGAATAGACACTCAGACTTGCAAAAATCATAATTAAATAATTATCCAAGCAAAATTTATGAATTAATACTTTCCCTAAAGCCATCACAATCAACCACATAACTCTAGGAGACCCCAAACACTTATTTCGCTTGGAACTAATTCAATCTTACGAACTAACAGAACTATAGAAACACCGATCTACAACAACAGAGTACTAATATGACTATTGGTGAGAAATCGCATATGAAAGATTTACAAAATCTAATGGGGAATATGGATTTACCACAAATCCTTCGTTGGACCTCGCTGAAGCCCTCGTGAAGAATTCCCTTCTTCTACCTCTTCCTCTTCCTTCCCCTCCTTCTTCTTCCCAATGGTCGGCCACAACAGCAGGAAGGTGGCGGCTCTAGGGGACACAATGGGGGAGGTGAGGCAGCAGGGGTTTGGATCTAGGAGAGGGGGTGGAGGCGCAACGGAGAAAGGGGGAGGAGGGTGGTGGTCAAGGGAGTTAGGGGGGGCACTAGGGTTAGAGGGAAAGGGGCGCCCCCTCTTGGCCCATTAAATGGCCAGCCCACAAAGGCTAGGCTACCTTGGACCGAAAGCCCAAGGTCCAAACCCCCACAAAGAATCTAAAATTTTAATTTAATTCATTCTCTAAACATTAGTGCATTCACTAATGAATAATTGGGATATTATAGAAAATGGATCATCTCATTTTATGAATTGTTCTTATTATTATAAACTATTAATGGTGTATGTTAGATGATGTTAACTCGCACTTGATTTGTTGTTGATTTGATATTGTTTCATTGAGAGTACCTTACCATGACTTGCATGGGAGGTCTAGCTCATTTTAATAATTTTTTTATTTCCTATTTATTCAGGAAATTCCATGAGTTAGGTTTGTCCTAATCAAAATGGGTTTGACGAAAGGGTAACCCTTCATCTAGTTAATTATAAGCAGCCCTAGGTCCGGTAGTCGCATAGACACCTCAACCGTTCATGGCTACATTTTATTAAAGGTATATAAGATTTTATGATTAACACCATTTCTAGTTGACCTCTAGTTTAACCTAGGCATTAGTGATAATCAGAAGCTTTACTTGATTTTTAACTTGGTGTATTATCTTAAGAATTCATTCTAAGAGCATACTGATAAGAGTTGACATCAAATCATTTTATCCATTTTGATTAACCTTATCCTAACCTATTGACATTAGTATAATGGCCAAGTACATACTAATGATTTTTAATCTCTATTTACCTTACCATCTTTTGTTAACTATCTTATTAACCCAGTGCCACCATTGCTATTATCAAAACCATGGCATATGGTTAATGTCATTTAGGAAACCATATAGTCTAACTCTTGACTTCAGATTAGTTTTATTCTTTTTAGATAAAGTGCTAATGGCTAATCAACTCAAGATGATTCCCACTTAACTAGCCCTTGCATTTGATAGGGTTTTAGCTCACTGCTCCCTTTTTGAACAATCTCTAATTCCTTAACAATTCTATCAAGAAGGATTAGCTCATTTAATCAACTTACTAACAAATTTTTGTTGTCCATTTGTTAAGTGAAAGTCTCATCGTTATCGTGATCAGTTATGCAATTCATAATTTTGCCTTTTCTATTCATTTGGCAAATAATGGTTATTAAGCACTATCAAACATCTTCAATTCCTGGACTTAGCTATCATCATGTGGTCTGAAATTTTGGAGCTTCCAATAGTGGTCTACTTGCTGTTCTCATATTTTTCCTATCCTATTAATTATTTGCCTAATCCAAGCTCTCTTTGATTAATTAGTTCACTAAATCATTGGTTGTTCACTGTTGGTTTTGGATATACATATCTATATTTGTTTTCGATTAATCTGCTTTTGCTAGATCAATGTTCAATGGTTATTTGAATTAATAAAATTCCTAACCATTTGTATTAACCATGTCATCTACCTCTGTTATTTTTAATGATCCTCAGATTATATTCTCTATTCATGTATCTTACAAAGGAAAATCTTTGAACTGAAGTACTTAGCTAAACTTCCTACAAATTTCATACTTCAAATTTGTTAATTCACTGAGTGTCCTAAATAACAGCCATAAGATTAGTAGGAGTTGGTTTACCTCATAGCTTAATGTCCAATGGTTAATCAATCATTAAACTTTCTAAGTACTTGTATAAGTTGTATTAGCCCACTGTCATTTCAATTTCTCATCTAAACACTTCTCTGTTCATTCATTTAATTAGAGTAATTTTTTCTAAGTAAGAGTGTTTGTTGACTAAACTCCTTACTCTTTCAAATATCCATTTGTCAAGCAAATTTTTGATTGATTCGATCAGTCATTCAACAGGTTTATTAGCCTACTATCATCCTAGTTATCTTCAAACTACCTTCTCTGTTCAACATCTTGCAACATAACAGTTTTATGAACTAAGTGCTAATAGCTAAACTTCCTTCAAATCTCAACTTCGAAGTTGTTAAATCATTTGAGTGATCTAAATGACATCCATAATATTTTTTAGTATTAGATAGTTGGCTTTGCAAGTGGGTTTCACTGATATTTCAATTTTTCTCCAAATCCTCTTCTCTGTTCATTTCATCATACAACAGAAAATTATCTCTGAATTGAAGAGGTACTATCTAAACTTCCTTCAAAATTCAAACTTCAAATTTACTAATTCATTTGTGGAACCCAGATGACATTCATAAGGTTTGTTAGCATTAGTTGGTTTGACTTGCAAGAGGGTCCTACTTTTCAGAGACTAACAGAGAGGAATGCACACAAAGAGCAGAAGGGACAAAGACAGAGGAGGTTTCAGGGCGGCTCGGGCTGTGTCCATCGCCTGTGAGGAGGCATCGGTGAGGAAGCGGCTACCCCCAAAATGGGTTGCCTAGAGGTAGGTGAACCTATGGGTGGTCTTGGCATGGTCGGGCGAGCAGCGGCCGACCGTGGGGGTGGAACGTGGCTGTGGTGCTCGGATGGGGCTGTGGCCAAAATGGTGGGAGCATGAGCATGAGGGAGGTCTAAGGGTCTCACCGGAGTGGTCGTTGGAAACAGGGAAATGCCAAGGTGATTTGGCGGCGGAAGCCTCCTGCGACACTGCTTGTTCAACTTGGGAGTGGTCCTAGAGAGGAAGAGATCACAAGTGAGAAGAGATCACAAGTGAGTGCTAGAGGGAGGTAAAGGGAGTTTAAGGGGTGCTCACGGAGAAAGGAATCAAGCTGGGGCTCGCTGGAGGAGGCGCAACAATGGTGGCGGCGGATTTGACCGGACCTGAAGAAGAAGAAGTGTGCACGGCTCTCCGATGGATGAATCCCGAAATCGCTTGAGGGGTTCAGCTCCTGGAGGGAAGGGACGCAGCGTGACACTACCGTGGCGGCACGGGATCACCGCGCGGTGGAATAGTGACGAGCTGTCGGTGGCAAGGCCTTGTCCGAGAATGGCATTCGAGCTTTGCTCGGTTTAAGCTCGGAAAGGGTGAAAATGGAGAAGGGAGGTGGGAAGATGGAAAAGGAAAAGTGTGGCATTCGGTGCTCGCATATATAGGCGACGGCTCGATGAAAACCGAGAGAGGCGGTGGCATTTGCTCGAGATGTCGATGGGGCGAGATGGGGCATATGCGTGGCGGCCGGGCGGGGCTTGGCGGTTAGAGCGAGCATGGGCAAGGCATGAGCGTATGAGAAGCCGTGGCGGCACCGTGAAACGGCTGGGCGAGTCGCACGGGCGAAGGTGCCACGCCTTATGGCCATGGCACAGCCGGTGCTGGCATTGAGCGCATGGGTGTATGGAGGAAGAAGACTATGAGTGGGACCTGCTAGTCTGTGAGAGGAAAGAGGAAAATTGAATTTCCAAATTTTCTATGAAGGCTGAGTTTCTAGGGAATTTTTAGATATAGATATAGCTCCACAAATTATGAAAATTTGAGGGGCGGTTCTTGACATAGTGTATATTATTGTGTAATTGTTTCAGAATTTTATGTGCATTGTATATTTTTCTAAAATTCTTCTAAGTTTCTGTTTATTATTTGAATTAGGGAAAGATGCAAAACATGGTTTAATTAATTTCCCTATTTTGTTACCAATATAAATTCATCAAGTTTGGATTTTTCATTTATCATATTTTGTTTCAATTTATTTTGATCCTTAATTAGTTTTGTATTTCTAGAATTTGATTCTTAAATTCTTTTATTAGACAAAAAGTCTTGCAAATAAAATCCAAAGCAATCGTAAATAAAATCCATCAAAAGTTTTAAAAGTTCACATTTTTACCTATTTGAAAATAAGCCCAAATTTTTTTGGGCTATATATATATATATATATATATATATATATATATATATATATATATATATATATATATATATATATATATATATATATATATATAGAGAGAGAGAGAGAGAGAGAGAGAGAGAGAGAGAGAGAGAGAGAGAGGAAGCCTTCTCCTATTCCAGTATCTCACAATGTAGGAGTATCTTGCGCAACCGAGATATGTATGTATAGTATATGAGTATATAAGATCACCTAGGTGGTATTTACACCTTTTCATGGGTGGTATGTATAATTTTTTAGACATACTCATTTTTATGTACAAATATGAAGGTATTTACAAAATATAGTAAAAACTATAGGCTCTCTTGCAAATTTTTCATGTGGTTCACATTGGAGTATCTTATAATTAGTATATGAGTACACCCAAAGTGATAAAGGAGTATGCCAAGTTATTTTAGGTGGTATATCAGAGGTGGGAGTACCTACACCCAAGAGTAGAAAATATTAATCATATATATATATATATATATATATATATATATATATATATATATATAGACACACATACGAAGTTATTTAGACAGTATAGATCACCATAAGGTGTATTTTTTTTTACTTATTCTGCAAACTCAAATGCATACTTGCATAGACAGTTAAACTCCGCAGCTAGTGTCAGAGGCAATTAATGCTGTAATATTTTTTTTTATCATCCATAACAGAGCAGTTTTTATTTTTTAATCATTTTAAAAAAATTATTTTAAAGATAGTCTCTTTCTAATTTTATTTTCAATTCTAACCCCTTTGGTCACGCCATGACTCGTAGCGTGACCAAACTGTGCTGTCATGCCATTGACTACAACGTGACCAAATCTGCCAGATAGCCCTCCGAACCAACACGCGTCCGGTTTCGGGTTAACTCCTGTCACGCCAAGAGGAGTGGCATGACAATACTCATTTGCCATGCCAAGATCCATGGTATGACAACATGTTTTTGTCACGCCACGCGTTGTGGCATGGTCAAAGGGGTTAGAATTGAAAATAAAGTTAAGAATAGGCTATCTTTAAAATAATGTTTTAAAAAGGTTTAAAAAATAAAAACTGCTCTCCATAACAAGACAGCTACTATTTTACAGATAAATTTATTATACAACACACAACAACACAATACTCTCTCCAGTTCACAAAAACAAATAAGTCGTTTTGGACATCGACACGGTCTACAAAATACAATTTTGACAACTAATTACTATTGTAATATATTTTTAAAATCCAATAAAATTACAATATTACGAAAGTATTTTTCAGGTGAATCTACACATATGATTTTGATGTATCTAATCTAAATGTTCAAAAAGGCATAGGTGGTCAAAGTTTCTAAAGTTTGATTGAATGTATTTCAAAACGACTTGTTTGTTTTGAACCGGAGGGAGTATTATGTAGAGGTAATTAAGTAATAAATTTTCATTGCTCTGTATGACATAGAAATCTAAGAGTTATCATTAGGTTCCCAAGGTTAAATAATAAATGCATTTTCTCTCTGATGCAATTTAGAATGCAATGGTTTTACCTGTCGCATGAACTATTGAATAAAAATGAATTGTAGGTCGAGGCTGTGTTCGGACAAGAAGTATATACAGATTTGGCAACTTAAGGCCGATTTTTATCTCGCTATCTAGTATCCAATGAATATATTCTTTTAAAAATAATAAATAACTTTGTCGCACTATTTGCATTGATGCATTGCGTTAACTAATAAAACTGGAAAAATGGATATGTACAACTTATATTCCTCCTTAATGATATTTAGTAAATCAACTGAGTGCAGCCATTATGCTTATAGATGCATGATCATTTGCCCTCTTCCTATGATCAACAGGACATAAATAGATGATTTCCAGTTATTATCTATGTGATAATGACTGCACTTGTGCTTTGTATGGTGCACCTTCTATTATTTGGAATGTAGTCAAACTAGCTAGTCAGAAAATAGAAAAGTAACAGGATTATTATTATTATTAAGATCAATTCAGTTTGTTAGAAATCAATTTAAGGTAAAAAAATGTAAAAAAAAAACCTAGCTTGCATGTGTGGTACTAAGATATCACTTTTGGAAGAAGAAAAAAATGGCTTACTACATGGAATAGCTAATAGCCTATATAATTTATCCTCTCAACATGATCTTGATGTGTTTGTGTATGTTATGATCTTTAGATCATAGGGGTAAACATCACCGGGAGGATAGCCAGGTGGCGTCAGCTGTTAGGGGAAAGGGAAGACTATAGATTGGGGAGGCGAAGTGGATTGAGACTTAGACTATTGTATTATCATTGCTTAATGCCAACGATTATAATAGACCTCATTATATAGAGCAATCTTCTAACAATTATGGATAAAATCAATCTAAACGATGATCTTCCTAACTAATAGATGACATTCCTAATTAATAGATAACCTTTCCAATTACTTAATCCTTATACAAGGAAACTAATTAGCTATTTAAGGAAATAGATATTCTTATTGGGGAAGATAACCCCTTCCTAATCCTGGTGCTACATTAACCATGGTACTGTTCATGCAAGGAACAGTGACCCAACCTATGACACTGCTTCCCTCCTTTCGCGATAGCTCATCCTCGAGCTGTGGTGGCGGCCATGGATGAAGCTCTAGGAGACCCCATGTTGACGAGAGGTCGTGACGCCGGCGGAACATTGCATGGAAGATGGCCCATAATGCTCCAATAGACAGCAACGAAATCAGAGACACCTCCGGCGGCGCAGATCGCGCAACAACTGTTGCCTATGCTTTCTTTTTTTTTTGACATAAGACAGGAGGGGAAGCACCCCTACTGTAAATATATTAAAAAAGGATAATGTACAAGACAAAAGGTAAGAATATACACACAGACACAAGCTCTACTTTAACCAAAATCTCTCAACCAAACAAGAAAACTCTCTTTCCGAGAAGGTTTGACCCTATGGATAACCAGGGCAAAAGCCTCTCTAAACTCCTTCCACCAAGCTGACAAAGAAACCACCCCCTGATTGAAGATGATCCTATTTCGAATTAACCAAATACTCCAGCAAGCAAGAATAACAATCTCCTTGAAACAAAGCAAGCGAAACCGGACTTTGCCTTTTTGGATGAGTGCACAGACTGAGAGAGATAAGTCCCAAACAATCCCTAAAATCCTCCAACACCAAGTGCTGAAAGAACATTCAAAAAATAGGTGCTTCACCGTTTCCAATGTCTTAGCCAAACAAAGCACGCATGCTGAAGAAGTCAAAGGAAAGTGCTTTCGAAGGAGGATGTCTCTGGTGTTTAACCTGTCTTGTAAGAGAAGCCAAAAGAAAAACTTCTGCTTGCTCAAACAGTAGGAAGACCACAACCAAATGAAAGGTCGAGGAGGAGGAATCGCCTAGCGAAGACCGTCACGCCGCTTCAAGTAAACCTCAGATCCCTGAGGTAAGACCATTCATCAGGACGATCCGGAGGCGAGACAAAAGGGAGAGCCTGTAATACTCCAAATTTAATTAAATGAGAAGAAATAAATTAGAGGGAAGGACCAATTAGCAAAGCGATTTAACAGAGGATTAGAGGGGATTACTAAAAAAGGTAGGCAACTGGTCAGCTTTGGCCCACTTGATTTCGGCCCAAAGGTGGGAGTGGGGGCAGTCGGCCACAAACAAAAGGAGGGGGGAAACCCTAGCTTTGCTACAGTACCTCCATGCTACAGTACCACCGCCATTACTGTAGCACATCCTCCCCCCTGCTGCTGCCCCTCCATGTTGCCATTCCCTAGCCAAGCTCCTTCCTCGTTGCTGCCAAGGGATCAAGAAGAAGGAAGAAAGAAGGAGAAGAAGGGAGGGAAGAGGAGAGGCAAGGGGAAGGCTCGTGGGTTTCGTCGCGACCTACAACGATTCTTCAAGGGTAATGAAGATCCTCCCTCGTTGTATGTTTCGAATTTAAGGCGTATTTGAATTCGTTAGTAGATCGGTTGTCTGGATCCCAATCTGTCCAGACTGTTGCGTGGGAAGTTTCGGGTTCTTAGAGGCCGAATTAGGAGTTTTGATCTCCTAGAGTTATTTAGCTTATGTTCTTAGCTTTCAGTGGCCGTCAAGAACGCCCAAATCCGATTAACGGTTATTGAGTTATGAATTTTTTAGTGCCGCTGTCCTGCTGATCTGTCAGCATTCGGACAGTCTGTAGGAAACTGGGTTAAGCCATTAGTTAAAACGAAATCAGAAGATCTCGATCTAACGAAAAATGTAGTTAATTCCCATACCTTTTCAGAGAGCTAAAGAACACAAGATTTGGACTTTCGTAGCAAAAGTTATGGTGGTTTTAGTGTACTGTCGAGAGAACCCGACGTGAATATTGATGTCTTTTAATTTGGCTTGGTAGGGGTATTAGATGGCCGATTCAGAAGGGCCCCTCAACTAGGTTTCGTTGGGGAATTTAATTAGCTTTCCATAAAGTCCTAGAACACCTTATTTGGACCCCGGTAGTGAAAGTTATGAATTTTAGAACACGACTGTCCACAGAGGGGACAGAACAACATTTAGGAATTGGAGTTGGGTTTACGTTAAAAGAACTATTGCAAGTTCGTATTTGCTTTTATAGTTTGTTTGATCCATCACTGTTGTCTTAGTATACTTTTAATGAATTTAGGTGGGGGACTGGCCCCGGAGGCAGCACCCTCTTCGCGTCCTTCGTTCTCGCACGGTTGAGGCAAGTACTTTGTTTGTTACTTTGGTTGAGGATGCTTGGTCATGAATGCGTGTTTTTGATACATGATAGCGATGCAAGATTGTTGCATGATGTTTGTATTAAGATTGGTGATGCACAAAGTATGTTTATGCTCTATTCATGTACGATGTTATTGTTTTGGTATATTGATGATGAATAGAGGTGGTGCATGTGCATATTGAGATCATGCTGAGGCTTGATCACGTGGTGACCAAGCATGTATTTCTTTGAGGTCCCCGTCATGTATGTGACGGGCTTGAGGTCCCCACACCTGTGGAGTGTGGGCTTGAGGTCCCCATTACTTGCAGAGTAATGGGCAATTGGTCCTGCGCTATGCGAGCACGTGTATGGGTATGCAATGATTTGTTGCATACTTTGCATTACCGTAAAATGCAAAAAGAGATAAAGAGAAAGGATCCTTGAGCATTGCATATTCATGTGAACGATTTAATGATGTGCTTCTGGAATTGGATGCTGATGTTACAATTTGTATTGTATGTCTTGTTTATGTACTTGCTGAGTCTGTGGACTCACTATTGCTTTTATTGTTGTTTTAGGTACCCAATCCAGGAACGACATGCATGGGAGGGAGTAGCTTTATGTTCACATGCACACTACCATGAACCTTCTAAAGTTGATTAAATTTCAGATCATGCCTTAATAAATGAGCGAATTGCTTAAAGGATTTATTATGATTATGTTTTCGTGTTGGATTATTTGTAATAATAAAGAGTAGCATATTTGGATATTTGTGGTTATGCTTTAGTCACTTAGTATGTCATGAATGCCTATTGATTATGCTGAATGTTGGATTGTTTAATTTGGATAATTGTAATTGTTGGAATCCTTGGTAAAGTTAGCTAAAAAGAGGAGGCTCTGCCAGAATTTAGTAAAGTGTCTTGGTTTTAATCTGCATTGTTGTTAGTTTAGTAGCATTCCAGGCTTGTGTTGGGCTGGGGTGTTACAGAGCCAAAGAACATAATTCCTGAAACTGCAGAAGTGCTGAATGCGACAGAGGAAGATGAAAGTGCGAAGACAAATCTGCCACTCCAAAGAAGGAAGCAACTCATATATCTTGATCAATTGCAAAAGAGAAAAGATGAGGCCACATCAAAAGAGGGCAACCGAAGTTCCGCACATCCTTCCAGAAGAGGCAAGAGGAGACACTGTACACAGAACAACAAGCAAGACCTTTGAACTCAACTAACAACTGTAGTAAGTCCTTCCACCAAAAAGAGCCACATAAATGACTAGAACTGGGCACCAAATGGTTCTGATAAAGTGCCTGCCAAGTTAACTGAACCCACGGAATGTCCAAATGATTGATTAATTTATGAAGAAGCTTCATCAACAAAGCTTTATTTTGAGTCCGAAGGTTTAAAACACCCAGCCCACCTTGGTTTTTAAGAAGACAAATCTGTTTCCAAGCCACTAAATAGCCCCCTTTCTTGTTGATATTTGAACCGTGCCAGAAAGCCTACCTACAAAGGCAATCAATCTGGTTAATGACCTTAGCAGGGAGAGCCAAGGAAGTCATATGATAAACCGCTTGAGAGGAGAAGACAGAATTCACCAAAACCAGCCGGCCACCAAACGACAAGAAGGTCGATAAACCCAATAATCGAGTACTGATGCGATCAAACAGTGGGGAGAAACACTCAAACTTCAGCTTTGATAGACCTAACGGTAACCCCAAGTATGTGAAAGGCATAGACCCCACTTGACAACCAAAAGTATTGGCTAGATGTTGCATTTTTGAAGCCTCCACATTAACTGCCACAAGATAGGATTTGTGAAAATTCACCTATAAGCCCGTGGAGTCCGCAAAAGAGCGTAGCAACCCTTTGAGGCAAAAAAGCTACGGAGCTGTAGCTGGCATGAAGAGCAAGGTATAATCTGCGTATTGGACTATTGGAAAATCTTGAGAAAAATTTGAATCCAAAGGACAAGAGATTAAACCACGATGAAAAGCTTGATTAATGATTGCTTACAAAAGATCAGCAGCTAAGACGAACAGAAGAGGAGAAAGAGGATCTCCTTGTCACACCCCACGCTTACAGTGAAAGGTCTTCCCAGGAACTCCATTTAAGAACACTACCAAAGTGCCCGAACAAAGGATGTGATGGATCCATTGCTGCCATTTCTCACTAAAACCTTTATATTTAAGCATGGCCAGGATAACATGATGTTCCACTTTATCAAACACTTTCTCAAAGTCAAGTTTGACAATAACAATCTCCTTTTTAGACTGATGACAAAGATGAAGGTACTGAAAAGCCCAAGCAAGATAATCTTGAATATTTATCCCTTTGAGAAAACCATGTTGATTAGCATGTATGACCTTAAGGATAACTGAGTGCAAACGATTGGCAACCAATTTAGTCAACAACTTGAGGGAGCTATTCAGGAGTGAAATAGGTCGAAAGTCATTAAGATATATAGGGTTCGAAGTCTTCGGAATCAAAGTAATGAAAGAGGAGTTGATACTCTGAATGTTTAGTTTATTTTCACAGAAATCCTTGCATAGAAGATAAAAATCCTTTGCCACTAATGACCAACATGTCTTCAGGAAAAACCCATTGAAACCATCCGGCCCAGGGGCATGATCAGGAGCCATCGCCTTAACTACCAAATCAATTTCCTCTTTTGAAAAGGTACTATCCAAGTTAGCCAGAATCTCTGGGTCAACAGGAGAAACCAAGGAAGTTAAGTCAAAGTGCATGACCGTAACTTCCAAAACACCTAACCGAGCTTTAAAGGAACTCCAAAGGGCTGCCTCTTTGTCGGAATGCTCAGACACACAAGAACCATCGTCCAAAAGCAAATGGGCAATAAAGTTGCACCGAAAAGAAGAGGACGAAATGGAATGGAAGAATTTGGTGTTTTCATCCCCAAATTTCACCCATCTGATGGTAGCTCTTTGTTTCCAGTAAATTTTCTTGGACTCCAAGAGATGCATCAAATGCTTTTGAAGAATACGACGAAAATTGCTTTCTATCTGACATAACTGACGTTGATCTTCCAAACCATCCAACAACGCTAAAACCCAACTGGTAATGCTGATCAGGAGCGATAGATTAGACAGTCGCTTACTCCAAGACTTTAAGCCTCTTCTAAGAAACTTGAATTTGGCCGATAAAGCTTGCGCCACATTAGACAAACTTGGAGAAACCTCCCAAAGGGACGAGATAGTGGGGAGGAAGGAAGCAAACTCAGCCCAATAGTTCTCAAAACAAAAAATGGAAGCTCTTGGTATGGAAGAAGAGATCTAGACCGAGCAAGGAGTATGGTTACTCCTTTTCAATCAGCTTGGCCACTATAGCCGCCATGTCTACCAAGATGGCTTTCTTGTTGTCTACGTCGGCACTCATCTCGTTGAGGGTGGCCCTCATGGCCTTGAAATTCTCGGTAGCAAAAGCCATGGTGTTGGCTCTGATATCAAGTTGTTATGATCCTTAGATCATAAGGGTAAACATCACTAGAAGGATAGCCGGGTGGCATGAGCTACTAGGGGAAAGGGAAGACTATAGATTGGGGAGACGAAGGGGATTGGGATTTAGACTATTGTATTCTCATTACTTAATGCCAATGATTACAATAGACCTCATTATATAGAGGGATCTTCTAACAATTATGGATAAAATCAATCCAAAATATGACTTTCCTAACTAATAGATAATCTTTCCAATTACTTAATCCTTATACGAGGAAATTAATCAGCTATTTAAGGAAATAGATATTCTTATTGGGGAAGGTAATCCCTTCCTAATCCGGGTGCTACAGTAACTGTGGTACTGTTCATGCACGTGAACAGTGACCCGACCCATGACAGTGTAAATGATAGAATTAAAGGGATTGTGCAAAGATTGTTTGTTATTTTTTCCTACAAACATATATGCATTCATATGCCATATGGAAATTCTATGGAAAGACAGTTTGTGAATATGTATTAATTGAAAATTAAGAACAAGAATTCTAAACAGAATAAAGAAAAATTGTCTTTATTTGCGACTAATAAAAAGTGGTCCTTATTAGACTTTTTGAAAATTGGCTCATATGATCTATATATCATGTAATTCTAAAGAGTGAAAATTTTATCTGATTACATAATGGCTAGCAACTTATACCATGACAGGAAGTAAAACGATATCCAATGGTACTACAATTTCACTATTCCTTTGTAGCTTGAACTAGAATAGAGCATTCCTTTTTTTACATTTGTAAATAATAAGCAATTATTGAATCAGCATGTCAAATCCTAATAAACTATTCAGTAATCCAAACAATTTGAAATAAAAATTTACAAATAGAATGATCCATCAATTGTTTAGGTTTACGGTACATAATCGTTGAAGTCCAGGTGAAAAACTTGCAAATAATTTTTGGGGTTTAATTATCAGTAAGTATACCTCTTCAACTAGAACCCCAGAATAACGAGTTTAAGCATAAATTTATCCGATTTTGGGTGCTTATATAGTTATATATACAACTATACAAGACCATAAATTTGTTTATTTCAGAATTTATATATTCTATTTTTAACAATATGAGTAGTTATATCAACAAGTACTACAGTTAAGATGGAAAAAAAGAACAGAAATAATTCAACAGGCAGCTTGGGCATGTTGTTCTGGATGCGCCTGCCGCCAGTGAGGGATCTACGGGGATCGAAGCTCCACGCTTCGGCGCAGGTGCAGGTTTGGACATGTTGCTCTCGTTGCCATCGATCGCTGTGGAGGGATCTGCGGGGGTCGAAGCTCCACGCTTCCGCCCAGGTGTGTTTGACTTAGGTCCAGGTTTGGGCTTGTCGGCGACTGCGTTTGACCTAGGTGCAGGTTTGGACTTGTCGGCGACTGCAGAGGGATGCGTGAAGGAACATGGGTAGGCTACACTAGTGCAATTTTAAAAATCTACTGCGTAACCAAGGAACATCCACTAGTAATAAATCACGGGATTACCACTAGACATGCAGATTCGTAGTGGAAGAATAGTCCATGTAGCGCGTTGGTGTAGTTGTAGTCGTACTAGTCTCGCACCTCCTCCAAGTGCTCCTGGTGACCGTCACAAATTGCGGATCGTCCTAGCGTTAAAGCATCGTAGCAACGCCTCTAAGGTATCCACACGTACGGGCAGGAACACCACGCGCCGGAGTGCTAGCATCGGCTGCGCGATTTCGGGCAAAGGAGGTGTGGTGGCTAGGATTTTGGGAATTCCGAAAATCACCCTTAACCCTATGCCACTGCTCCTCTATTTATAGGCATCTATGATGGGTCTCGAACTTTGAGGCCCATTAGGAACTCGTGGCCCATAAGAATTCGGATCACCACCCAAAATATGCCCCAGCTCTTTAAGCGTGCGACCCTATAGGTTCACGTATACTTGGACATGGCACGAGTACTCCTACTCGTCCACTAATTGGTAGTAGCCCCAACAGGACATGCCGACTCCCGAGTATACGTAAAGATCACATCGGACGAATCTAAAAAAAATCTCATATGTATTTCCCTTTGCCTCACGATATAGGTCAAACTCAAGGCAAGTAAGTGTCATCCTTGTTGGTTAGCTCGACCACTCTTTCTCGATCATGTGACTCGAATTCCCCGACTATGGTTAACTCTTTAATTGCGAGTAGCATGGCTATACATTTCTAGAATCTGGTCACTTGAGAGGCCTAGAGATATCTCTCCCATTGCATGGAGGGGCAAATCCTATCTTGATCGACCATGCCTCGACGCATGTATCATGACAAACCCGAAAGCTATCTTTATAACTACCCAGTTACAAAGTAGCGTTTCGTCACTCCTAAGTAAGTCACTACACATCTCGAGTACGTGCGACAACCTCAAGTCTAAGGATATAGCATACGCATTGTAAATGAGACCAACTGATGACATATAAGAATACAACGTTCTCACAGTGTCTCATGGTGGGTTGATCCAACCCTATGTTCGCTAACATAGTTCCAAGTACCAGCGATGTATCGGAGGATGTGTTTGACTGTTGCCAAGTACTCGATGGTTGGTGTTTCCATGAAACAACTCACATACCCAACCGAGTACACGATGTCAGGCCGTGTATGCACCAAGTACCGTAGACTCCTAACGATGCCCCTGTATGCCGTGGCGTTAGTGGGAGGAGCTAAACTCATCTTGCTCAGCTTCAACCTGGCTTCCATTGGAACATGGCATGGATTCCAGTCTACCATGCCGCTCTTCTCGAGAATCTTCGAGGCGTATGCCGCCTCGTTCAGCATGATATAGTCATTGGTTTGGTGTACTTCTATGTCAAGCTAGAAACTGAGCAAACCCAAGTCGCTCATCTTGAGTAAGCTCTTCATCTCCTCCTTGAAACTGGTAAGCTCCTGCGGATCCGCCCCTATGATGATCAAGTCGTCGATGTACACTCCCACAAGAAGACACAACGCACCACTGCCATGCATGTACATAGCATGTTCCGACTCGCTCCGATGAAAACCAAGTGATAGTAGACAGTTATCGAGCTTAGCGTTCCATGCTCTTGGCGCTTGTTGCAAACCGTACAATGCCTTGCGAAGCTTCAAGACCTTCTCCTTGTGGCCATCAACCACGAAGCCAGAGGGTTGCGTGACGTAGATTTCCTCCTCAAGTTCGCCATTAAGGAACACTGATTTTACATCCATGTGATGCACTGGCCACCCCTCATGTGCGACGAGTGTGATCAAAAGACGCACAGACTTGAGGAGAGTGACTGGCGCGAACACCTCATCGAAGTCAATGCCTTGCCGTTGTACATACCCTTTCGCCACGAGCCGTGCTTTGTGCTTAACGACGGCACTATGCAAGTCCTTCTTGACCTTGTACACCCACTTCAGGCCAATTGGACGGTGACCAATAGGAAGATCGAAAAGCTTCCACATACCATTCTCCTCGATGGAACTCTCATCTCCTCAAGCATTGCTCGGTGCCAACATTGGTGCTGTTCGGCGTTGGTGAAACCAGCAGGTTCTTCTGCTACCGTGAGGTGCAGCTCGTCGACGTTGAGCTCAACCACTGATGTGGTATCATACATCGAAGACGATGTCGCGTGTCACATGCACAGGCTCGCCTTGGTACACCGTCAGACGGGGAGTGGCGCTAGGAGGAGGTGACACAAAGTCTACTTTTGCCGCGCATCGCTGCTACCATTGCCGCGCACTGCTGCATTACACGCTTCGTTGTCGCTAGCGCCTGCCGCCGCCTACATTATCTGCTTGTGCATGTTGGCATTACTGCTGCAGGTTGCACTGCTGCTGGCGTTGCTGCTGCTAGCAGAGAGAAGTACTCCACAGTGAACATCTCACTGGGAGACGTCTGTGTATGGTCTTTGGCTTCCTAGTCCACTTCGCCGCCTCATCGAAGACAATGTCGCGTGTCATGTGCATGGGCTTGCCGATGGGTTCGTACACCTGGTATGCTTTGGATCCGGGTTTGTAGTTGATCAAGACCATAGGTTTGCTTTGGTTGTCGAGTTTCCTAATGTTAGGCTGCTCCTCCTTCACATGCGTGATGCATCCAAACATGCAGAAGTACTTCATGCTTGGACGTGTCCCATACCACGTCTCATAAGGCATCTTGCCATCAACGCTTCGGGTTGGGGCATGTTTAACGATGTAGACAGCCGTTGTGACTGCCTCGCCCCAGAACTCCCCTGGTATGTCCTTTACCTTCAACATACTGCGTACCATTGTGATGACCGTCTGATTCTGGCGTTCAATAATGCCATTCTGCTGTGGTGAATATAGCACTGCGACGAGTCGCTTAACGCCGCGATTCACATAGTATTCACCAAACTCCGCGGACGTGAACTCGCCGCCACAGTCAGTGTGAAGCGCTTGTAGTTTCTGCCTAGATTCCACTTCGACGTCAGCTTGGAAGTGCTTGATTGTTGCTACCGCCTCATCCTTCGTCGCCAGCAGTGTTAGCCATATGTAGCGGCTGAGGTTGTCGACTAGGAGCAAGAAGTAGCACTTCCCGCTTGGTGTCGCTGGTGTGATCGGTCTGCATAGGTCAGCATGCACCTGTCTGAGGAGATTCTCCGAGTGGTACTGGGTCTCCTGTGGAAACGGAGTATGACGTTGTTTCCCTTCCAGGAAGCCATCACATATTTGGTTGACATGGTCGATCTTCGGAAGTCCCCGCACCATGTCACACTGTGCTAGCTTCCAGAGCGCCTCAAAATTGAGGTGACCGTAGCGGGTGTGCCAGCGCCATGCGTCGTCGTCGAGTCGTGTCGTCAAACACACTGGTTGTATTATGTCCAGGGAGAGAACATATAACCGGTTGCGCGCACGGTTCACCTTGGCGAGAAGTTGCCATTGGCGATCGTGGATTCCCAGCATGCCTCCCTCGATCAGCATTTGGCAGTCATTCTCGTCGAGCTGCCCAGGGCTGACGATGTTGCTCCGCAGCCGAGGGATGTAGTACACTCCCATAAGTGTGCGGTGCTCTCCGTGTAGCACATGAACAATACCATACCACATCCATGGATATCGACGATCGAGCCAACACCGAACTTGATAGAGCCAGTGACACTGGTGTCCAGCACGGTGAAGACGTTCCTACAGCCTGTCATGTGGTTACTGGCCCTGGTGTCAAGATACAATGCATCATCGTGGTGGTTCTCTTCATGTCCTAGATGCACATCAGCATGCACCTCGTTGAGCATGACGTCCTTGATCATGCTCTCGGTGGCCTCAGATGGTGCGCACACCTATGCCATGAGTAGTGTGGGCTCGTCGCCGTTGACCTTCGTTAGGATGGCCTGCTTGTTGTGCTGCGGTTTGCGGCAGTCTCTGGCCCAGTGCCCAAGTTTGCCGTAGTTACGATACTTGTCCTTCGACACATCATGGCCACCATTAGATGCAGCACCACTTCCACTGTCGGCAGCATAGCCATTGTCATGGCCTTTTAGCTTCCCGCAGCACCAATTGCCTCCATAGCCACCGTTAGGCTTCTGTCCGTCAGACGAGCCCTGGCCATGGTCATGCTAGTTCGTGTGTGCAAGCCACTCCTCCTCTGTGAGGAGTAGGTGCCCGCTGGCGCCGTCGGTGTTGTCTTGGTCGTAGCGCTCTTCTGCGGCCTTCAATCATCCGGTGAGCTCCTCCACCGAGAGCGTATGCAAGTCAACGAGCGTCTCAATTGAGATCGCTACCTAAGTTTACCTCGGTGAGACGACGCAGAGGAATTTTTAACAACATGGTCTTCCTCAATCTTGTCCCCGAGTATCTCCAAGTTGTTGACAAGGCCGGTGAGCCGCATTGTGAAGTCATCCACCGACTCGCCATTTTTGAAGTTGATCACCTCAAATTCTTTGTGCAGCTTCCACGTCTTTGCCTCGCGTACACACTGGATGCCCATGCGCAATATCTTGATGGTGTCCCATGCGTCCTTGGCGGTGTTCTTGACGGCGAGCGTTGACAGCATCTCTGGTGGGATGGCATGGAGTATGGCGGACAGCGTCATTGTGTCATCACAGTAGTCTCCATTGTCGAGGTTGATCGCCTCCCACAGGTCTTGCGCATGTAGGTTCACCCTCATCACGATAGCCCAATCTCTATAGTTGGTTCGCGTTAGCATCGGGTAGATGACCGAGCCTCCTGACTTTCTCACCACGCGATGGATCACCACTTCCCCACTGCCACCGCCGTCACTGCCAGACCCCGCCTCCAGACGTGCGCCGATGTCTCTGGGCATCCTTGGCCGGATAGGTGAGTGGGAAGATGATCGAGACTTTGCCAGATCGAGCGCAAGGGTCTGATACCAAATTGTCAGTCAAACCGAGGAAGATTCAGCTGATCCAAAGACAAAACTCATGCTGGGCGGAGCGTTCGGCAGAACCTGATTGCACTAGAAACCTATCGAAGATGAAGCAGTTCACGTCACAAGCACGGCTGATGCACACGCAGGATATCATGTAGACAGAAAAACACACAAACGTAGGATCTCGCTGGAAGCAAGACACGCGTGCTATGACGCTGGAACTTCAGAGCGAACGGAGCGAAAGATTTGGTGCTGCATGCTTCAGCGCACGGCAGCGTTTTTTGATTTTCTTTCTCTATTGCTTGCATCTAAAACTGATTACAGGGGTGTTTTTTTTATATATTAAGAGCAAATGACTATTCATATTCGACAAAGACTCTACATATCCAGAAAGGATTCCAAACAAATTCTAGTATCCATAACGGATACTGCCTAAATATAAAACATAAACTCTCCCGAAAAAATAAATATACTATATACACAAAGATTATCTAACATCCTCTGTCTCCTCCCTCTAACGCCAACCTCAGCTCGGATTTCATGTGGCTTCCCAATTGAAACGAATGACATATTGACATTACAACAAATTTGGCTGAAAAGTGCAGTAAAAAAAGAGATGATTCCATATCTCCTCTTCTCTGTCCTGCCAAAGAACGCAGTTGATATCATCCTCAATAGTATAGTGCCGTCTTCGTGGCATATCTTGGTGTTCAGACGATCCACTAGATGGGCCATGCAAATACTTTTAATTTCATGACACATTTGCCTTTCCACACCCATTTGAAGGGCCTCAGAGGATTTCTTTGTGGAAAAGTTCGTTATAGCGGCTTGGCAAACCTGGAAGCAGTGAAATGGAAGAGTTTTTGAGAATATTCCTCCAAGCTTTGCAAACTGGAAGCTTGTTTTTAAAAAACGAACTTGCTCTACATGTGCATAAAGTAAAAGAAAATCAAAGGCATCATATATTTGACTGGCTAGACCGAATACCTTAATTTTCCTTTTGCCTTTCAATAGGCTGTACAGTCTTTCATTCTATTTTCTCCTTTTCCATAAATAAAAAAAAGACTATCGAGTAATTTTAAGATTTATTAATTATGCAGCAATTTTCATTGCAAGGATATATACTGCAAGCTTGATTGCATCTATATTCGGCAACCTTAATTAGTATTCTAGTATCAATCCAGTCACAAATAACTGACATTTTAGACGCTGACACAGTCTTACCACCGATTTATATTGTAGTGTATTTTTAAAACTAGCAGAATTATAATAATTGTGAAAACATTTTTAATCAACTCATATCATTTTTGTATGTATCATCTAAATATTCATACAAATATTAATGATCAAGGTTAAAATAGTTTGACTGCAGACACTCTAGGACGATACTAGGTTTTGACGGGAGTGAATAAATTGGACATGGCCCTTTAGCATGAACACATCCTCTTTTTTGTTTTGAGAACCCACAGAAGATCTATGAGTCTTTGGATTAAGAGAAAGAAAGAAACAACGGGCCAACAATCCCAATTCGAAGACGAAGATACACGCACACAAGAACGATTTTTTTTATGCCGTCAAAACAATAGCAGTTTCTCTGATTTTCTTTTTCTTCTCTAGTGCTCTTATTCACAAAATCTGATTACAGGGGTACCATTTTATTAAGAGCAAACGATTATTCGTATCCGGAAAGGATTCTATGTATCTTAAAGGGATACCATACAAACTCTAGTATCCATAATGAATATTGTCTAAATATTGTAGGACTACGTAAAACAAACTCTCTCAAAAATCTAATATACCATATGCACAAAGATTACTAACAATCACTCTCTAATCTTTATGCACTTACTTATTGAGGCAGTTAGTCTCAACTATGACATGCCTAACTGTTACTCAATACAGGACAACGAACACATATCCTCAACATCCCGGACTCAACTCCACGAACTCGACTTAGGACGATGAACACATCTTCTCAACGTCCCGGACTCAACTCCACGGACACACACACACAAATACAACACTGCAACCGCCTAGGACCAACACAACGCTTCCACCATAGCAACATGTAACTCATCTTGCATTCTACCGACGTGCACCACTATCTATTCCACATGCACGTATGCATGCAAACAACTAACTCAATGTGCTAACATGCACACACACATGACTTGGCATTACTAATCCTACATGCATGCGCACGCCAACGAGATTGCGCTGCGTGGTCGCTGCTAGCTTTGCTATGCTAAGCGTCACTATCGACCCGTCCAAACTGGCCCGCGCCAAGCCACCAGTCGCACCGCATCTCCGGTTGCTCGTGCCCGCTGTATAGCTCCACCACGTCGGCCACGCCTTGCACCGACATACTGTATATGCCACCCCGGTTTGTATCGGCATCTCCTTGCCCAACGTGATCGCCAAGTTGAAACAACCAAGTAACTCTCCTATTCGGTTTGGCTTGATCTCCTAGTTGGTAGTTGCCCCTTTTATCTCCTAGTAAATCTCTAATCCAATCAGATTGTAGTCTCTGATTCCTGTTATTGATCTTCACGCCTGTAACATCCCAAAATCCTAATTCTAAGATTATGTAATATAAATACATTAGGAAAATCACTTTGATCATTTGCATATGAATTTTGCCATGTTGTATTTGGTTTTGAATTAAAAACAAAACTTAAACTACAATCAAAAGGTGCTAAAAAGGATTTCGGTAAAAACAAAGAAAATATATATTCAAAGGATAGAATTATTTTGGGCCTATTATCCTAGGAATAATTCCCAAAAGAATTTATATGAAATCTTACTTAGAAAAATCCTAAACCTATCTCTCTCTCACCCTAGCTGATGGGTCGGCCCTGAGCGCAGGGACCTTTGTCCACCTCGTGCCCGGGTGCACCAGCGCGGTACAGCGTGCTCTTTGCCGCGCTCATGGTTTTTGCCACTGGTCGAACCTACCTTGTCACATCGCCATAACGCTGTGCCCATCCCTGCCTGGACGCACCTACTCTTGCCCGTACATCGCTGGGAACCTCTGAGAACACCGCTGACTTGCCCGAGCTCTCCTCGTTGATCTCCATCCTCTCCGCCTATAAATAGGACAACCCAAGCTGCATCTCGGCTTTTCCAACTCGGTGCGCACCATCTCCTCCTTCCTCTTCCACTCAATCAAGCTCTAGAGCTCAAGGAGTGCGAGCCCTAATTCGTCCGTGCGCCGCCACCTTCGTCCCCGATGCCGGGAAGGGTTTTGTATCACCCTTACCACGTCAAATCATGTTCTAGTGACCATTGTTGCTCCTTCGGAACAGTACTCGAAACCTCATTTTCTTTTTTCAGGGATTTTCAATCCAACTCAACTTCAAACCTTAATAACTTTTGCTAGGAAACTCCAAATAAGTTGATTTTTGTCTCTAAATTCGTCTAAAATCATAATGTACCGAATCTATAAAAGTATTTATTTTTGGTTACTGTTGATTTTATTTGGTTGTTATTTAATTCGTTACTAGCTTTTTTTAGACGTCGATTATCTGGGTTATTATTGCGATGATCAGTCCACAATACCTCCAGAACAGCTAGAGCAAGGCAAGCACCTCTTTTGATCATGTTGATCCCAGTATTTTACTTAATGTACTTTATTTTGTAAATCCTATTATGCATGCGTGTATGTTGTGTATAAAAAATGCTATTATTGGAAAAATGGTAGTTGCAATCCAATTTGTTGCATTTATTCTTTTGAAATATTGATCCCCTACTATTGTAGCCTTTAGATTATGGGTTAGGCAATATGAAATATCATTTGGGGATTTTTTGAGTGCGATTATCGCACAAATGCAACTAGAGCGTAGATTTTCTGAAAATTTTATAAAAGGATGATATGATAATATGAGAATTTGGGATATGTTGAAAAATGTCCAGAGAGGGTATCTCTGTTATTTTATGAAAATAAAATGAAAACTTAGTCTTTAGACACGGGCGAGTTATATTGTATTTTGAAAAAGTGAGGATTGTAACTCACTAGTAGCTAGGGTGGAGTTCTCGCGTAGTCGATTAAGGAAGTGCCCAGATAGACACGGGTTTCTATCTGGGTGAAGTGAAAGACTCACTTGACGGGTTTCTATCCGTCAAGTGAGGGACTCGCTTAATGGGTTTCTATCCATTGAGTGAGGACTCCTCATACTGCGGGTTTCTATCCGAGTTATTGGGGATAATCATTTGCAGGGCTAGTGCAAGGTTAGGGCTAGATAATATAAAGGCTGCGTCACAAACTCTAGGCTGCTTACCTTCGGAAGTGAGTAGTGATATCAAGATATTCCAAGCAACTGGAATACTACGTACTATGGGTAAAGTTGTACACCTCTACAGAGTGATACTTAGTGCGTCTGGTATGGCAGTAACTTTGCTTTTCAAACTGCTTTGTCACAAAAGATTGGGGTAATGACATGTGGTTTTCATTTGTTGAGTTAACTACCATGTCTATGGTTGGATTGCTATATCTATAGCAGAGCTGCTATTTCTATGGTTGATTTGCTATTTCTATAGCAGGACTGCCATTTCTATGGCTGAATATGAATTTGTTAGTGCCATGTCTATGACGGAACATAAATATATTTTTACTTGCAACCGAGTAGAGTTGTGAGTGTTGTTATCATTTTTGATCCAGTTCTTTACTTACTGTCCTGTACTTACTTTTTCTTAAACTACTCTATTAAATTCTGTTGTAAATTATTACTTATATATTGCAAATAAAAATGGTTTTGAGCAAAATAACTTGTAAATTAGAGTCTCTTTATTTGACAGCCTTGCATCTAATATAACTTTTGCGATATACTACAAGTCTTGCTAAGTACACAAGTACTCAATCTTGCTATTGTTGTTGGTTTAGAGTTTGCAAAGGAGCCGATGCTAGACGACGATTTCTTTCCTTCTGGCACCGAAGGGTTCGGTGACGCGTCTACCTAGGCCTTGTTCTTGGTCAGTTGCCTGCGGGATTGGATGGGCTTGCTGCTGGACTTTTGCTACTACTATATGCTTTTCGCTGCTATATTTTACTCTGACTACTACTTTTACTTGGCCAGTTGGTAGTGAATGTAGTAACTTGTAATAGCTTAAGTAGATTACCCTTTTTGCTTTACTTTTGTATGTGATTATATGGATGTGATTGTCAAATGTTATTAATGTGTATGCTAGCCTTTAATCCTGGGACTATTATAGTATACACATAAGGTCTTGGGGTATTCAGTGGCGAATCCACCGGGTGGGCTTCATCAGGCTGAAGCCCACCCTCCACCGCCGGACGAACCACCACCCCACCCCACCCCCATGACAGATGCCAGCTCAACCTCGGCCAGAGCAATGCCATGGTCATGAGTCGAGAAGAAGAGTATGGCCAAGAGTCGGGAAGAAGAAGATGCTTTGGCGCCCGGCGCGGGCCAAGGCTGCGAGCCCAACCCACGTTCCCACCGCACCGGTCCCACAAGGCGATCGGCGTTCTGTTCAAAATTCCCCAAATCTCAAATCCACAATCCATTCTCCAACCGCCAACCCCAAATCAATCGACAAATCGAGCACCCGAGGAAGCGCCGCAGTCCGGTGAGCCGAGCCGCCGGAGCGAGGAGTAGGAGGGCCGCCAGAAGGCGAGTGGCGCGCGTGGCCGACGCCATCGGCCGTCGCACCGAGGAGGAGGAGCGGCCAGCGAGGCCGCGAGTCGGCTGCCGCAGACTGCGCACCGCGGATCGCGGAGGAGGCCGAGCGCGAGGCCGGAGCCGGAGGAGGAGGAGGGCCGACGTGCCGGAGCCCGAGGAGAGGAGGCGAGGCGGCGCGGCCAACGCCGCCGGCCGTCGCGCCGAGGAGGACGAGCGGAGAGACCGAGCCGCCGACGCGAGGCCGGAGCCGGAGGAGGAGGAGCGCCGCCGAGGAGGCGAGGCGGCGGCGGGCGCGGCGGGCGGAGGTCGGAGGAGACAGAGTAGGAGCTCGCCAGCGGTGATCTGGACCGAGACTTCGGTCGGTGTTGCGCCATCGCTACTAGTAGTCTTTAGTACTCAATGACTCAAGAGTCAAGACTTAGAGATTTCTTTTGAGTTTAGATCGCCATCGCCGCATCGCCCACCAGTTACTCATCTTGGTATATACTAATATTAGTTAGTACTTAGTAGTTACTACTAGTTAGTCACTTAGACTTAGTCATTAACTCATTAATCAATTACTCATTTGTTATTTGTTAATATTAGTATGCTGCCACTGGTATATACTAGTTACTACTTGTTAGTCACTTAGTCATTAACTCATTAATCAATTACCCATTTGTTATTTGTTAATTGTTAGTAAGTTTAATATAGTGTGGTAATATGGTATATATATACTCAATTAGCCATTTATTCATTATCCATAGGTTTGCAATTATGGAGAAACGAACTTTGCGTAATTATTTTACAAACAATTCAAGTAGCACTCCTCCAACCGATGAGAGCGCAACTCAACCAAAGAAGCCTCGACTAGAATTTAATCCGGATGAAATTATTGCCGATCCGGCGCATCGCATACCAATAGAAGATTTTTCAAATGAAATTACAGATGAAGTGAGGAGAACATATTTGTTGAATGGTCCAACTCGAGCAATTGGGCCTACCTTTCTGAAGACATTGGATGGCAAAGTGTGGAGATCCTTTCAAGAATTATGGTTTAGTAAGTTTGATTGGTTAGAATATAGTGTGGAAAAGGATGCCGCTTTTTGTTTCTATTGTTTTTTTTAAGAAATAATACAACCCAACACATTTGGTAATGATGTATTTACAAAAGTTGGGTTCTCTCGTTGGAAGACGGCTATAGATGCTTTCAATAAACATGTTGGTGGTCCAAATAGTTTTCACAACATCACAAGGGGTGAGTGTGATGACTTCAAGAATCAACGGTCAAGTGTATCTAGTAAAATGAGCACATACTGATGAGGCCAAATTGCATACAAAATTCGTTTGATTGCATCTTTAGATTGTGCAAGGTATCTCATAGCGCAAGGTGAAGCTTTTGTGGACATGATTTAATCCTCCACTTCCATCAACAAAGGTAATTTCAAAGAGTTGCTGGCTTGGTACAAGGATAAGAAGGAGGAAGTGAAGTATGCATTTGATACAGCTCCCGGGCATGCAGTCATGACTTGTGCAGATATTCAAAAAGAGCTTTCCAAAGCTTGTGCACAAGAGGTCACGAAAGTGATTAAAGGTGAGATTGGAGATAGGAATTTTGCAGTGCTTATTGACGAGTCTCGAGATGTATCAGTAAAGGAGCAAATGGCGGTGATTGTGAGGTATGTTGTACATCTTCGTTTTAGTCATACATTTTTTATATTTTTGTATTGTACTATTGTTATAACTTTGCAAAATTTATGGCATACATGTTTGTGAACAATGAAGGGAATGTCATGGAAAGGTTTCTTGCCATTAAGCATATCACAAGTTGTACATCTGCGGCATTGAAGGATGCTTTGGTTAGTTTGCTTGATCATCATGGTTTATCTATTTCTAGGCTTCGTGGACAGGGTTATGATGGAGTTTCAAATATGAGAGGAGAATTTAATAGCTTGCAAAAACTTATTCGGGATGAGAATCCAAATGCTTTTTATGTTCATTGTTTCGCCCACCAATTACAATTGGTGGTTGTCACGGTTGCAAGTTGTAGCAGAGCTATTTCTGATTTCTTTAACTATGTTCCCCTGATAGTTACAGCTGTTAGTGCATCTTGCAATAGAAAAGATGCGTTGATTGAAAAGCATCATGATATCCTGTTGGAGAAGTTAGAGAATGGTTCGATATCTGCTGGGAGAGGGCTGCATCAGGAATCTGGCATAGCGAGACCTGCAGATACTCGGTGGGGATCACATCTCAAAAGCTTGCTTCGTATATACCAAATGTGGGAGGCAGTTGTGGATGTGCTAGAACTTATAAGTGAAGATGTTTGTCAAAACACAAGTCATGGTGCAGCAGCAGGTTTGATGAAAAATATGGAATCCTTCAATTTGTGTTCATCATGCATTTTTTGATAACATTGTTGAGCATAACAAATGAGCTATCACTTGCTTTACAAAGGAAGCATCAAGACATTGTTGAAGCTATGGGCTTGATACAGGATGTGAAAGAACACTTGCAAGATATGAGGGATAATGGGTGAGAGCCATTGTTCGACCAAGTCAAAAGCTTTTGTGAGGCATATGGGATTGGTGTACCAAATATGAATGATGTCATTGGAGTTATGGGTAAATCATGACGCCGAAGCATACAAAGGACTCCATATCATTATTACAAAGTTGATATTTTCAATGCTGCTCTTGATGTGACTATAAATGAGATGAATCATCGCTTCAATGAAGTTTCCTCGGAGTTATTGGTATGTATGTCTTGTCTTGATCCAAGCGACTCATTCTCTAAATTTAATGTTGATAAGCTTATTCGACTTGTCGAGATATATGCTCGATGATTTCACGATGGTCGATCGATTCTTGTTAAGAAATCAGCTTCAAACATTCATTCTCAACATTAGGAGAAGTGAGGAATTTCATGGATGTCCTGATATTTTAAAACTTGCTCAATTGATGGTTGAAACAAAAAAAGATAGAACTTTTCCATTGGTATATCGCCTCATTGAACTGATATTGATCATTCCAGTGGCAACAGCATCTGTTGAGAGAATATTTTCGGCAATGAATATTATCAAAGCAGATTTGCGTAACAAGGTATCGAATGAGTGGCTGAATGATTTGATGGTGTGCTACACCGAGCGAGACATATTTAAATCCATTGATGATGATGCAATCATAAAATCCTTTCAAGGCATGAAAAATCGTAGAATGAATTTGCCTCGCGAAAGTCGTGATTCAAGCTAGCGTTTTAGTGGTATGGTTTTTTATTTTGAATGTTCATGATCATTTAAGTATAATTTGCTATTGTATCACTAATTTTTCTAATTTTGATGTACAGATTGTTACATACTGGAACCATATTTACATGTTTTGGGGATGCACTTTCCATTAGCGAGGTATCTCTATTGTATTTCTCTTTTTTTCGCTTTGCTTTTATTCATGTATGAAACTATGAATTTGATTGACAAGAATATAAAACTACGTTCGTTGCAAATTAGTTTAGTCATTCGAGATTTCAACTCTTTCAACCCACCCTCATTTTTTGTCCTGGATTCGCCACTGGGGGTATTGATCCACACCCGGGGTCTGACAGCGCCAAACAAATATGAATCAATCTCCTCTTTGGAATTTGTCCAGCACACAAGGAATAACTCCAGCTCGGCCTCATCTATTAAACACATGGAATAATATCCAGATTTTGTTCTCATGTAAACTCCTTTTCCTTCATGGTTAAGCCTTCCTTCTTCTTCGTTTCCTGAATCAAATCCACATGTTGCTCTTCTGCGTGCACGGGACTGGATTGCAATCTCATGCATGCAACATACATACATGGTTGGACTCCTCTTGGATCAAACACACATGCATGCATATGCACCTGAACACGTGAACACGCCACACGCACCAGCTCTTTGCCCACGTGCCGCCTTCCCTGGTTCTGGTTCCACGTACCACACCCCTACTCGTTAAGCGTGCATGTACACCTTTATCTTGATTGCCCATACCTCATAATTGCTCTTCATGAGCATCGGATAATGCAGCGAGACGGCGGAACTCTTCTTTGCCATCACACCCGACGTTGCCTCGTCACCAGTGACACCACTTTTCGGATAGCGCAGCATGATCTTGGGTATACACAGATCAAGAACTGATGCTCTGATACCAATTGTTGGCCCAAACTGAAGACGAACACACGCGAACACAAGAACGCAAAAAAAAAAAACAAAAACAAAAAAACAAAATTGTGCCACTGGAACAACAACAATTTTTCTGATTTTCTTTATCTTCTCTATTGCTATTGTTCACAAAATCGGATTACAGAGGTGCCCTTTTATTGAGAGTAAACGATTATTCGTATCTGAAAAAGATTCTATGTTTCCTGAAAGAATACCATACAAACTCTAGTATTCATAATGAATACTGCTTAAATACTGTAGGACTACGTAAAACAAACTTTTTCTAAAATCTAGATATATCATATACACAAAGATTACTAACAAACTCGATACAAAGAACCAACAATAAACCCTCTAAAACAACAAGGCACTTAACAACCACTAAGAACTAACTAAACAACATGTCTATACAGATCGCTCCTGCTAATCTCCGCATATTACACTGCTCTTTGATTTCTTTCACAATCAGAGAGATCGTTGGAGGAGTTACTGAATAATCGTGCATTCCGCTGTAGCGAAATAATTCTGATGGTAAGCATGATGATGGAATTGCAACCATTAAGCTGCTCAGGTCGCAAGAGATTACCCGTTGAAAGCCACCAATCTCCAAGCACATCACCAATACTAGGAATGAGTCTCTGTTTTCGTAGACAGCAAAAAATCTGAAACCAAAGTTTTCTTGTAAAACTACACTGTGTCAATATACGATTAATTGTTTCGACCTCTCAGTGGCATAAAACACAGCGAGCGTGATGAGGGGGACCGCGCTGTTGCAACCTCTCAGCTGTCCGACAACGATCATCGAGTGCTAACCGTGCGAAGAATTTAAATTTCAGTGGTGCCCAAGTGCCCCAAACCTGCTTGCTGCAAGGAAAAAAAAAGCCAAGTATGCCGATCGAGCAGAATAAATATGTTTTGAAGTCCATTTCCATAAGTCAATCCTCCTTATCTTCCAGCAGATGGATGACCTCAATCTTGTTGCACACATCCAAATACTCCACCAGAGCCACAATGGATATGTTGGCCTTTATTTGTGAAACCCAGTGACTGTTTTGCGTTGCCTAGTGTAGTGTAGTTATGCCGAACAGCCTTTTTGGCTACATTGTCTCTCGAAAGTAATGCTTACCATGGTCCTCGAAAGGTATGTCTCTTATTAAAAGTAAGATATCCATTGTTCTTGTTGCATCCGCATGCACACTTTTATTAAGTGAAAATGCTCCTTATGCATGACTTGTAATATATAGGGATTCTCGTCCACTTCACTAGGCCACTAGGGTGATATAAAACTTCAAAGAATTATACATGCGATAACTAAAGGTCTTATGATTACAGCAAATTTTGAATATAGTTTTCCTTTAACTAGTCACTACCAGAATCCTCTATTTTCCCGAGTGCCTAAAACACTCGGGAAAAGCACAATAACACTCGGGAAACTATTTCCCCAAACGTCAACACTTAGGAAAACCCACTCGGGAGAGTTTAGTCGGGGAATAATTCGTTTCCCGAGTGTTACACTTGGGAAACAAAATTTTACTGAGTGCAAATATTTACACTCAGGAAACAAATGACACTCGGGAAAATAGTTGTCCGCACGGCTTAAGCCCCGTAACGAAATACTGTACCGAGTGCGGACACTTGGGAAACTATGGAAATTTACACTCGGGAAAGTTTCAGCCTGGTGAGAGACAAAAAATTCCCCGAGTGTACGTCAAACAATGCACTCGGGAGTGAATGTCAAACAGGGTGCACCAATTTTGCATTTAATTTTAAACTCAGCAATCAAAATCAAATAAACCATGAATTCGACAGCAAGAAAAATATCACAAATCATTACATATATAGATTCAACAATATTAACATAATTCCCAAGCTCACAATATATATATATATATATATATATATATATATATATATATATATATATATATATATATAATCATTTGACACCCACAATATTCAAGTTCAAATTTTTAAATCTAAGCATAAGATGCAATATGATACATATAATTCAAGCATCACTTGAGAATGCGGGAATTGTTTCTTCTCGCCCCGGAGTCCCTAGCAGCCTTAAGCCCATAAGCTACTTCCTTTAGTTGAACTGGTTGGTATATAGGTCAATTGAATTTCATCACCAACTCAGGCCACTGCATTGTCATGAAGAGAACAATTCAGTTTACTACTCAACATGGACAATGTGAATAACAGCAGATCAGATGAGAGGAACGGATGTTCAAGAACAAATTAAGAGAAAAAGATGGAGAGTGACATGATTAGCTAGAAAAAAAACAGCAGGGGACCAACACTAAATGTCATTTTTGCCATCTAGAAGCAAACGGTAGTTCTTGACAACAATGTACAGGGACCATTGCAATTGTAGTAAATGTGTGTTGGAGGTGGTCATAGTAGCATATGATTCTAGCTAGATACAGGAGAAACTGTTTTTGTGTATAAGAGCTAGTAGTGACGGAATTGCATCTTATTGGGCTAGCAGCTAGCAGCTCCAAGTGTGTACAAGAGTGTACAAAAGCTAGCAGTTCCAAGTGAGGGAAACCATATGAAAAGTTGGGCTACATACTATTTCTTGTTAAAAATATGTATCAATTGCACATGTATATACAAATGTGGAGTAGCACAATTTTGTTGCACTAGAAACAACTGCACCCTTTTTTTGAGGAAAGAAATGCTGCATCTTGAAAGTGCAATGTATGCAGCTTCAACTATAGTGGTAAGATATTGTTTGAATCCATTGTTAGTTCCAGACAGATCCAAGCTTATACATATAAAAGCTAGTGCAATGTATGCAGCTTCAATTATAGTGGTAAGATATTGTTTGAGTCCATTGTTAGTTATGTGCTTCACACTACTACAAAACAGGCTATAGTAGACACCCCATCACAGACGGGTTGATTTGAAACCGTCTGTATTGGGTCTGTTGGGCACAGCATTTATTTTCCCGGCCTATCACAGACGGTTCTTATTAGTAACCGTCTGTGATAGGCATATATCACAGACGGTTCATAAATAGAACTATCTGTGAAATATCATAGACAGTTCTATTTATGAACCGTCTGTGATAATCCTCTATATCACAGACGGTTTATTAATAGAACTGTCTGTGATATTTCACAGACGGTTCTATACATAAACCGTCTGTGATAATCGTCCGTATCACAGACGGTTTATAAATACCACCGTCTGTGATATTTCACAGACGGTGCTTTTAATAAACCGTCTGTGATATATGCCTATCACAGACAGTTCATATTTTGAATCGTCTGTGATATCCTCGCGCTATAAATACCTGGATACCCCCTGCCCATTCCCATTTGAGCTACACCCAGAGAAAAACCCACTACGCCGACAGAGAGAGAGAGAGAGGGAGGAGAAGGAGAGGAGAAAGGGAGGAGAAGGACGACAATCTGAAGAGATCGATTTGGTATTTTAAATGCGTGAGCTCCGAGGTAACAATCTTTATAACCCAATTGAGATATTGTAGAATATGCTAAGCATCGATCGCGTGTATAAGAGCCGAAATGGGAGTGGCTACTTCCATAGCATCGGGTAACTATCGTGAAGAGGAATTAAAGTGGGGAAGGAAATGGAGAGAGAGAGCGCGGTTGAGAGAGATTTTATTAATCTAATTTGACACTATATATTTTGTTATATGTGTAGCGTAGATGGACCAGCTGGATGTATGGTGTGAACGTGTAATTCAAGAGTACATTAATGGCGTGGTTGCCTTTAGAAGAGCCGCGGAAAGGATATGTTGAAGAAAGGGATAAAATTTATGTACTGTCCATGCATTGATTGCGATAATCTGAAGATGTTTACCAACCCGGCGCAGATAGAAGCACACTTGATTCGAAGGGGTTTCAAAAAAGGGTATACATATTGGACTAGTCACGGTGAAGAGCGATAAGAAGTTAGTAATAACGACATCGCCGAGGAAGTCAACAATATGCCGGATGTAGACTGTGCTTTTGATGAGGATAGGTCACACGATGACAATTTGGATCAGATGCTACGCGATGCAGAAGAGAACTACAGTGAGAGAGAGTTTTCTAAATTTGAGCGCTTAATGGAGGACTCGGTGAGACCTTTGTTCCCTGGCTGCAAGCCAGAATATACAAGGTTGTCAACCGTGATTGAATTGCTTAAATTAAAAGCAAGCAATGGTTGGTCCGATAAGAGTTTCACGGCGTTGTTAGGTCTCCTAGCGGATATTGTTCCGGAGGGAAACGTGTTGCCCAACACCACCTACCAAGCAAAAAGGTTCTTTGTCCATTGGGAATGGAAGTAGAAAGAATACATGCATGTCCAAACGATTGTATCCTCTATCAGTAAAGAGTATGCAGACATGCATGTATGTCCTGTGCAAAGCATCCCGATACAAGCGCCGAATACTGCTAGGTTGAAGCAAGGACCTCTGCTAAGATGTTGTGGTATCCGCTGTGATCCCACATTTGAAGCGTTTATTGCGAACCCAAAAGAGGCAAGATTGGTGCGTTGGCACTCGGAGGACCGTAAGAAAGATGGAAAGCTAAGACACCTTGCTGATTCTGCTCAGTGGAGAAACTTCGATCGGACCTTCGAAGAGTTCGGTGCAGAACCAAGGAACATAAGGTTAGGGTTGAGTACAGATGGAATGAATCCTTTCGGTAACATGAGCAGCCGACATAGCACCTGCCTTGTGAATCTATGCATGTACAACCTTCCTCCTTGGCTGTGTATGAAGCGGAAGTACATTTTGATGTCACTACTTATCCAAGGGCGAAACAACCTGGGAATGATATTGATGTGTACCTAGCACCATTGCTGGAAGATCTTGTAACAACGTGGAACGAAAGGGGTATAGGTATGGGATGCGTACAAACGAGAGAACTTCACTTTACACGCCATGTTGTTTCGCACCATCAATGATTTTCCCGCCAGGTAAACTGTCAGCTTCCAAGACAAAGGAGCCAAAGCTTGTCCGCACCGCTTAGATGCTACAGAGTATATGGCTAAACAACTCGCGCAAACGTGTATACGGCGTCACCGTAGGTTCCTTCCCATGAGTCACCCATACCGAAAGATGAAGAAACAATTCGACGGAAATAAGGAGGACGGTTCACTCCAAGGGCTTTTAGAGGAAAGATGTCTATGATATGGTTAAGGATATCGATGTTGTGCTTGGGAAGGACGTCAATTAAGAACCCGCCGAAGAACATCCGGAAGAAGCGGTCAATTTTTGGGACTTGCCTTATTGGGAGCACTTAGAAGTTCGCCATCGCATCGACGCCATGCATGTGGAGAAGAATGTATGTGATAGCTTGATTGGTCTCTTCGAACATTAGTGGCAAAACAAAGGATGGTGTTAACGCACGGCGAGACTTGGTCGATATGAACATAAGGACCAGTTAGCACCGCAAGAGACCGACATCGACTTAACGCATTCCTCCCACTTGCTACACTCGCCCAAGGCCGAGAGAAATGAATCGTGCGAGCTTGCATGGTGTGAAAGTCCCGCTCGGTTACTCGCTAACATTAAGAAACTTGTTTCTATGCAAGATTTAAAATTAATTGGTATGAAGTCGCATGATTGTCATGTGCTGATGACACAAATGCTTCCCGTTGCAATTAGGGGTATCTTGCCGAACAAGGTCCAAGTGGCAATCTTGAGGTTGTGTTATTTCTTCAACTTAATTGCTCAGAAGGTCATCGATCCCCAAGGACTGGATGCTCTGCAGGCCGAGGTGGTGACGACTCTACGTCATCTTGAGATGTATTTCCCTCCGTCATTTTTCGATATCATGGTCCATCTCATTGTTCACCTTGTGAAAGAGATAAAGATATGCGGCCTTGTGTTCCTACGTCATATGTACCCGTTCGAGAGGTACATGGGAATTCTCAAGTCCTACATACGGAATCGATCTCGACCGGAGGGTAGCATCGTCGAAGGTTATGCAACGGAAGAGGTCATTGAGTTCTGCGTCGACTATATGGCTCAGGTGGATCCAATAGGTGTGTCTCTATCTTGTCATGAGGGGAGACTAGATGGTATCGGGACCATCGGAAGGAAATCAATCACTCCCGATCTGGATACATACGCTCAAGCCCATTTCATGGTCTTGCAACACATGACCGAAGTGTCCCCGTACATCGACGAGCACAAAAACATGGTACGCTAACGAATCCAAACCGTTGGAGGTTTGGATCATGAGAGAGCACAACCGTCGGTTCAGCGGATGGTTAAAGGTGCGAATCATCGAGGTCATCAAGTGATGATACATTGCTATGGTTGGCACAAGGGCCACAATTTACAATTGTCACATGGCAAGGATATGACATAAATGGGTACACATTTTATATGACATACCAGATAGGAAGAGCACAGATCCGAGCAATGGTGTCCGCATAGATGCATTCGTACCGATGGGCCGAGAGTCAGACTATGGGCAAATAGAGGAGATATGGGAGCTCGACTCACGTGCTTTTCAAGATCCCCTATTTCGTGCCGTTGGGTCCATCTCCACAGGTGAAGGTTGACAATGGCGTCACTACCGTGGACCTTGAACGTGTCGGATAAAAGACGAACCATTCTGCATCAAGCTAATCAAGTTGTTCAAGTATTCTATGTAACCGACCGGCAAATAAGAAACGCCACGTAGTTCTTCATGGAAAAGAAGGATTGTCGAAGTTGAGAATGTAGTGGACGAGGAAGAATACAATCAATTTGACGAGTTGCCACCTTCTGAGATGGCATCGTGCTCGAGGAAGAACCCGGTGAGGAAGCTAGCTATATGCGCGCCGATCATCATGAAGGGCTATATTTTAATTAAGAATTTAATCCATTGTAATTAATTTATTCTATAACATCATGTGTTATGGACTTGTAATCACTCATATATTTTGATATTGATGTCAATGTGGGACGCTCGAGTAACCGACATTTGGTTTTGAAGTAAAATGTGTTATGAGCTTGTCATCATATATACTTGTCATCGTGTTTGTCATCTCTCATATATTTTGATATTGTAATAGATAATTGTCAGAGCTATCACGCACGGTTCTATTATATAACCGTTTGTGATAATGAATCGCACGCATGCGCTTCTATTTCGAACCGTCGTGACATGAGCTTATCTCGACGGTTCTATTTCGCACTGGCCTCGTGATATCCCGACAAAACCTCATCGGCATTCTGTGATATGAGTTTATCGCAGCGGTTATATACTCAAACCGCTCGTGATATGAGTTTATCACTGCACGGTTATATACAAAACCGCTCGTGATATAAGTTTATCACAAACGGTTTAAATAAGGCCGTCAGTGATATGGATCGTATCACGACGGTTATTAGATAGAGCCGTTTATGATTACTATCAAAGACGGTTTTATTAAATAACCGTCTGTGATAGCCTCTTATAAGGTGGAACCGCTAGGTTTTCCTCACTCGTCCCTTCCTCTCGCCGCACTCGAGTTTATCGCGCGCTCCTTTGCCTCCTCTAGGGTTCCTGCTCACCGCCGCCTGACTCCGACGCCGCCGCCTCGACCCGGCGCCGCCGCCTCGACCTCGACCGCCGCTCGACCTTGGCGCCCCGACCTCGACGCCCGACTCGGCGCTTCACACCCGCGCCGACACCGCCGCTCCGACCTTGGCGCACGGACACTAGGTTGTGCTCTTACTCACCTCCTCTCCCTCGCACCTCCCTTGCTGCGTGATGGGTTCCGATCATGCCTTGTTGATGCTCGTGATGGGCTCATGATGCTCTATGATGGTTCTCGGCGATGCCTTGTTCATGCTCGTGATGGTCTCTGTTGATGCTCGTGATGGGTTTGATGCTCGTGATGGGTTACGATGATGCCTTGTTGATGCTCTGTGATGATAGTAAAAACTGAAATCATATAGATATTTACAAACAGGACTTGAGCTCTTGTACTCTTTGTTTTGCAGTTATAGCGGAATTAAGATACACTTGTATGTTTTCTATGATGATAGCCGAAATCTGAAATCAAATAGATGATTAGAAACAGGACTTGAGCTTAAGCATATTTTTATTCTCAATCTGTCAATTAGGCTTATTGTTGATATAAATTTGTGAATTATTCTGAAGATATATGATTAGATGTTCTGTTTATAGAATGCTTTATGTGTTGTAGTTTGAGCTCAAGATTTGTTTTGTAATTATCAAAATTGATTGGTGAAGAGATTTTGACAGAGGACTAAGATTGCAAAGACTATGTCTTATGCAATTTGTCAACTGAGAGCAATTTGTCAGCAAAAAATGCATTTGAGGGTTTGTTTTGATTGCCATGGCATCTTAAATGCATTTTCTTCTAATTTTGGATATATCAATTAACTGATAACCTCTCATTCTAGACATGTAAGATTGTTGTTGCGATATGACTCATTTAGCAATTGTATTTTATTGTTGAGTTGTGACTTGGTTCATTTAACTGCAATTGCCTGTGATCTTTCTATAATAGCTTATGTGTTTAGTCGCTCAATTATGCTCATTTGAGGATGCAACATTGTGCCCTTACATTAATATTAATTATTTTCATGGAGAAATCATGCTGTTAGGAAGCAATGTGGTGTCAGTGTGTTGAATTTTTATCAATAGGTGACCTCTTTTGTTGTCTGTTTGCAAAGCATCTAGTTGTTGAACATTGCTTTAGGGCTGCTGTTGAGTTATTACACTAGATCATTCCATTGTTTGCAGCATTAATAAGAAAAGAATGCTCAGTCACATCTTTTGGTATCGATCGATTTGTTTTCTTCGGTGTGCTTAACCCTCGGCCCTGGCCTGGGTAGTAATATAACTCAAACTAATTATATAGATAGCAAGTAAGCGAGATGGCAGAGGCACCATCTTCCCTGCCGTCGCCGACGCCACAGATGGCAGAGGCACCATCTTCCCCGCCATCGCCGACACCGCAGATGGCAGATGCACCATCTTTGCCGTCGACGACAATGACACGAAAGCGAGATGGCGAGGAGAATCAAGATGCCCGTGGGCCGATCGTCATCACGGAGGTTAGTGAGTTTGGGGTCCTCTGGCCCCAAGAGCTCAAGCAATGGATTCTGACCATGTGCGGGATACTTGCAAGGAAACGGTCCCCATCACCACACCAAGGTGGAAGGATTCGACGAAGAAGCGAGAGGCGCTACCGGATGCGTAACTATTACAAAAGTTCACTATCCCGTAGCAGACATGACACGCGTGGAACGGACGGCGATGCTCACGATCGATAAATCGTGGAGGACGCTCAAGAGCATTCTTGTCACGGGCACGTGAACACGGGTTAGGACGCCTTCGCAAGTACGGATTCTTGACGGGAAACATGGGACGCCTTTGTTGCTATGAAGATGACGCCGAATTTAACGAGCAAAGTGTGGCACACAAAGCTCTCTGCACACGAAACACTCATCCGCACGCATCTGCACCGCCGGATACGCAGGAAAATATGATGAATGGGCGGCGGAGGACAACGCGCTTCACGATGTCACCGCACTGCGCTCCCTAGCCCGTTAAAAGCGAGGCAAAAGTCTCGTCTTGGGAGCATCTCTTTCACAAACCCTACAGACGAGGAAGTGTCTCAACGTTTGCAAGTATGTCGAACTACCTAGTTAATAATTCTATAAATAACTTCATAGTGTCTATAATAACATGATGACTTCTTGCGCGTGGAATTGTCCGCCCAAACTTCCCAAGGCTCCTTCCATGTAGACAGGAGAAGGATATACTCTCACGCCCTGGGAAACAAGGAACACCCGGGTTGCACGCGAGGTCTTGGGGTTAACGCACTTGAGTCATGGATTCGCAGGCGACTCATCGCACGCATGTGAGTAGGAAGAGATCTAAGGCCGAAGCGCGAGGACCGGTTGAGTACGGATGATTACCGAAAGTTTGAAGGAAAGCCGGCAAAGATTGCAGATCAAATGAATCAACTCCTCACCAAATCGTAGTTGCAAGCGCCTCGTTAATTTGGGAGCCATCCGCCGACATCGGAGTAGCGCCGCCCTCGTGATAATTCGGACATGACGATGTCCAATTACCGATAGACGACATCAAGGTAATGTACATCTATGGAATGCAAGAAAGATAGACCTATATGACACATTAGCTAATTGCGATCGTTTGTAGGAGCCGACGACCGCAAGCTCCTAGTGAGGTTAGTTGGGTCCATTTCTATTGAGGCGGGCAGGATGGTGCATCCATACCAGAAGGGGCAAGGCAAAGACGGTGTCCGTGTGGCGCAGGTTACGCCAGGTGGAGGTGGACATGGTACATGAACATTTCATGGTCGATCCGCCCGAGATTCGCCCGAACGAAGAGATCACAACACTAGGGGATGATGTGCACAGCTTTATCCAAAGGCCCAAGAAGGACATCGCCCCGACCAAAGAAGCCGCGATCTCAACACGACCATTCCTCTCCAACGGACCCTCCGGTAAATGAATTCCAATTTAACTCTATCCAAGTGAGAGGCTTAGTTTAATACTAGAGCCTCAACGATCATGCGCATTTGCTCTTTGCAGCGCTACATGATTGTTGATTCTCTTCGATCCAAGCACTACACTTAGTGAGTTAAATGGGAATTCATCAACAACGAGTATGACTTATATTGGCTCCCAAGATCAACGCACCAATATACTCATACCCTCATCCAACGCTGAATACATCCATACAACGCATACAACAAGAGATTAAAAAGACATAATCGCATAATAGTTAAGGTCTACATCTTATTACAAACGCCGACCGCCAAATTCAAGTAAAGTATCAAGTAGCAATGAAGTAAATAGATAAAGCAAAAGACCAAAGATGGTATGCCCATCACCCATCGGCAACCGATCGGGGTTAAATGATAGCACACTACTCATTAGTGTCACCCAAGTCAACACTAACGAGATCGCCATACTCATAATCTTCCTCACCTGAAAAGGCCAAGAAACATCCTGGGTCGAGTACAAGTCTACTCGCAAGTCTTACACAAATAAAAATAGTTATGCATAAGGGTCATTCAAAGGATGGCTCATATTGGTTTAGTTTTATGAAAGAGACGCAACAATTAACATCCTACACATACTAGTTTTTTTTTCTTGTGCCCATTTAAAATCAGATTTGAAGTAGAAGTAAAGCATATAGTAAAGCATTTTAGTAATAAACAATTGAATCATACAAAGTTCAAAGTGGCAGCCCACTTTGATGCACTAAACACATGAACATCCCGTCCATGACGATTACAAGTTCAACCACAATTTTAATTAAAAGTCTAACAATAGTAACTCCCGAACTCAAGCGGTTGTCCATAACGTGGACACGCTATTCGAATAGATTTATACCCCGCAGGGGTGTACTACTTTACCCACACGACTTGATTAGCCCGTAAGCCTCCGGATGCCTCCGAATATAGCATACTTCCTATGGTATGCCACTGTAAATCAAGATACAACATTTTCAGCAAGAAGATCCCATTGGGCTAAGTCCCCTTGTGAGATGGTTCCTTGCCTAGTACAAGGCCCGATAGCACTTGCTAGGGGCTCACAAGTTATATTTGAAATACCGATGCAATCAAAACAAAAAGAATTGGCGCTCCCTTGCACACTATAAAGGATTACATCGGCTCCTAAAGAACATAGGATTTCACGGTCGCTATGCCCCTTACACCACCAAGGACTTAACACAATAAAACCTCCCCTACTTAACCATACGGCTCCCAACCCGCGTGTGGCAAAGACGAGTGTACTTGAATTAACGACGTTACAAAGTTCGGTCCTCAATTGTCGGACAAGTCCTTCCACTTACCCAATGCTCGTGCACAAAGCACCATCACTAACCAACACTTGTCAGACCAAAAGCTCATTTAAAAATAACAAAATTTAACTCATAAAACAGCTACAAGATCTGAAGTATAAATCATAAAATGAGAGTTGTGTTTATCCCAAAACCGCCGGGTTATTCCCGACGATCGAACTACCGTGTCTAGACTTGCATGGCTAAGCAATTATATAACCCATAATTCACACATCCTATCTTAAGCATATAGGAGTTGGCATAATTCAAGATTAACCTCAAGCATAGGACATAACTAAACTACACATCACAAAAATATTGACATAATCAAAATAGCATGCAAGCAATTATCATTGCACTATCTTAACCAAAACTGGGATCAAATATGATGCAAAAGAAAGTTCAAATGATGCTTGCCTTGCTGGTACAGTAGCTGCTCGCTCTCAGTAGCGTAAGTGTCGATATCAATATGCTCGGGATCTATATAATTATAACATCAAATAAATACCGAGAAAACAACTCAAAAATCAAAATGCTCAAAAATGCATGATTTTTCTACAGTAGTTAGGTCATGATTTTAAATGATTTTTGGTAAAAGAATTATTTCATTTTGATTTAGTATATGAAAGTTATAATGGTTTGAATTTCAGATTTCAATATGCCGTCATTTATGTAATTTAATTATGAAGTGAAATTTTGTAGAACAGTGGCGAGTACATGGATTACATAGATAAGTAGGCAATATTATTATAAGTTAAAAACAGTTGAGTTTGTCCTTTTTGGAGTTTTTATGATTTAGTTATGTATTTTCAAAGTTATCAGCCTTTTATAGTGTAACAATAATAGGGTTTAATGATCATTTCTCCTCAATATAGTTTCTGTGATAAAGATAAGAGGGAAACCATTTTTAGAAATAAGTATACTGAAAGTTAAAATTACCAAAGTAGGTTTCACTGTTTTTGGAGTTCCCAATATTTACTTATGTATTTTTAAAGGTTTCAGTTCTTTTTCTATTGTAAGAATAATGGTTTTAATGGGTAAATCTCCAAATAATACTTTCGGCTACAGAGACATGCTTGAAACCAATTTTCATATAAAGTTCAGTAGAAAATGTAAATTTTCAGAAGTGGTTTCATTAAGTTTGGAGTTGAGATGAAATAGTTATGCATTTCTAAAGTTATTCTCAATTTTCAGTGTATATATAAACTGATTTCGAATTTCATAATGTAATTACTACTTTATCTAAAGCATTTGCTAGCCACATCGCTGACCTGCGGGCCCGGTGAAATAGTGCGTTTCCATTTAACTCGATTTAAGCTCGCAGATCGACAGATGGGGCCCTTTGTCGGTGGGCCGCTCCACGTGACTTGGTCCACGCACACCGCAGCAGCATCACGGGTCAATGGGCTAGGCCCACTCGCCGCCTCTCACTCACCTCTCTCACCCACGCGCTTTCGCGGCATGGCCCCACACGCCAACGACTCAACTACGACGGCTAAGACAAACCATTGAATGCCAATCATCTGCTTAGCGCCTAATGACGAGCTACAGTACCTGTCCTAATACAGCACGACAAAAACGCCACCGCCCGCTTGCCCGGCGGCTCGTCGGCGCTACGCGCCATGGCGGAGCTTGCCAGTGCTTGCGTTAGCCGTAATAGCACCGCGCAGCCTAGGTAGTGGTCTTAGTGCTGAGGGTGGCCCGTGCGGCCGCTGGCCGAAGTGGCGGCGGCGCCCATCACGGCAAATGCACAAACGCGAAAGGTAAAGCTCCGCAGCTCATACAAGCATGTGCCCAAGTCCTAAAGGCTACAAGGAGGTCACCTGAGCTAGGAGAGAGCTTGAGGAAGCGTGAAGTAGCTGGAGACTTGGTCGGCGCCGGAGAAGAAGAGGATGACGGCACGATTCTCGGGTAGAGGAGCCCCGAGCAAAACCAACTCAAGTGGCGCCGGGATAGCTCGAAGGTCATACTAGGAAGTAAGAGAAAGGGATTGAGGAAGGGCTCACCGGAGCAAGGTGGGAGATGAAGAGTTGCTCGAGGTCCGGAAATGATCCAATCTTCTAATACACGCACACCTGTCATGCATTGTTCAAATAAAGTGAGGGGTTTTGGTTAGAAAGGTAAAGCATGCACGGTGACGCGGTGGAGTGAGGATAATTACCTCTCGGACACGAAGAAGACACGAGGGTGTCCTTCGGAGCGTGCTCTGGTACCGAGCTAGAGCACGACGATGGGGCAAATGCTACAAGCAAAAGCAAGAGTTCGCTTGAGCAAAAATGGAAATGCCAACGAACATGGAACGGAGGAGCACCACCTGGTGGAAGCTTACCCAAGTAGAAACCGAGGCAAGGCTTCCCTCTTCTCCGCCAGCAGGAGAAGAAGTGAGCCGAAAGTAGGGCAAGGAGGCGGTTTTAACCCGAGTGAGTGACGGCGATGGAGGCGGCGTTAGACGGGGACGCTCGGGGATTGGCTAAGAGGGGCGGTGGATCCACGGGGTGAGAATCGCCTCAACGGCCGAAACAGGGAAGTTCGAACGCGTGGCGTTGGAGCTCTGAGTCGGAGGTGATAGGAGGAAGACGAAGCTGATAAACGGGGCCCACTAGTCAGCGGCTCTAAGCGGCGCGCGCGAGAGCGAGTTAAAAGATTTGAGGCGCACCGCTGATCTCTACCGACGGCCGAGATTGAAGAGGTGTTCAGACGATCTGGAAGGGTTACGCGATCTGGGCCATTGATTTCCCATCGGGCGGCTCACGTGCAGTGCACTTAGTGGACTCGACCGCTCCAGCTCGCCTGGGTCGGGCTTGAACAAGGAACGAGAGCGAACGGTTTGGGTGCGAGTTTGACTCGAGATTTAAATGGTTTGCCCTACTTTGACTGAGGCTTAGAAATAGAAATAAATTTCCAAAAATTATGAAATAATTTGTGGGGGTTCCTGGGAGTATATAGTTCCCATAAAAATTATAAAACCCTACTATTCATAATATAGTTTGTGATATTTAAATTCAAACATGTTGTATGTCTATGAATGTTGTTTGAATTTTAATGAGGTTCAAACTAGTCCCAAAAATTTGGGAAAAATTATATTAATTCCTGATAATTAATGTAGTATTTAAATAAATTGATTTTAGATGATGATCACAACTTTTTATTACTGATTTGAAGTGAAATCTGAATTTTGATGTGTATGTTCACCTCAAATTAGATTTTCCAAGTACAATATATTATGGAAATGTTTTGAAATCAATAATGCATGCTAATGAAATACATATTAATCCATTTTAATTATTGGGGCTGTGACACTCCATGACGCCACCTCATATTTCGCCTCAGAAGGCCACCTTTTCGGTTCCCTGGAGAAGACATCGAAGGAACAAGAAAAGCGTGCGTCAGCTCGGTCCCGAAGTCGCCTCGCAAGAAGACGATGCTAATGCTTAAGGCCAAATCGAAATCGACGCGCGCTCTCAAGTCCGACAAGTCGGGAATATCCGAAGTACATCCTCGAAAACCGCAGTGCTCCCATACGATATTAGGCGTCTTTGGATATGCTTGTTAGGCTTTGCATGCCCGGTACTTGGATAAGACCCAAAAGGAGGGTGTGATACTGGAATCACCGTCAGATACGAGCATAAGCATTTCTTCAATGGGACGAACCACTTCATTGTGGGCTTCAACGACCTATACGACCTATTAAACCTCGTTGGCCTTGACGCTCGCTTTCTACGATGTTGACATCGTAAGTGCATACAATTAAGTTCTACATTCACGTAATACCGATAAATATCACAACTCATTTCTTATGTATAGATACATGATGAACAATGTCCCGATCGAAAGAACCGTGGGTTTCCTCGACCCACATGTGGTATCATTGCAAACCATCCAAACAGACTCGTCCTTCGTCGAGAAATACATAACACAGGCATTTCTTCGTCAGCAGAACGCAAAGTACATTGTGGTGCCCTACAACCAGGGGTAAGTGTCACTACTTGCTCTACTTTATACGCAAAGACTAACTCGGGTTTAATGACTATAGTGACATACATGAGTAGGTACCATGGATCCTTTAGTCATCATACTAAAGAGGAACCATGTGATATACCTTGATTCCCTAATCCACAACAACCACGACTTCAAAGATTCTAGGAGGAATACTGATGTGTATGCTCATTTCTTCATACATAACTCTATTTTAGTCTTTATTAGTTTTAAATGGTCGAGGATAACTTTTTGGAATCATGTAGGTCATTCATCGACTATGTTGCCAACAAAGGAATATACGATGGAAAGAGCGCCCAACTAACACACAGAACAAAATTTCCGGTACGCGCTACAATACGATAATCCTATATCATACTTCATAATAAGGCATCTCGAACTGATATATCTAATTCTATTTTTGCGGTCAGTACCGGCAGCAAAAAAATGATGAGTTATGTGCAATCTACGTTTGCCATCATATGGAGCAAATCATTAGAGCTAGGAAGAAGGATCCCGAGGTTTGTGAATCTCCAAATAATTATTTCCTAATTATAAATTTAAATATATATGCATAACACTTTACTTTTACTAGCGATAGGTTTTGAATATAGAATTAGATGGAATCTTTGAGAATGAGATCAAGGACGTTCGAGGGAAGCTCTGCAGCTTTATCATATCAGAGATAATTAAGGACACCTGAGAATTTCATTCATTGCCAACCCAAATGCGATCACCCCACGACACTTCTCAACTACCGCAAACAATTGACTCAATTGTAATCTAATTTATTTTGTAACAATACTTGAACAAATGTGATCTTTTGTAATTTATTTTGAGTAATGATCAGATTGAGTTTGTCGACAATTAATTATCTGTGATGTATCTGTTTTTCTGGATGCTTGTTTTCAGAGGGCATGGCTAGCAATTCCTGAGGCTAGCCAAAAATGAGTAAAAATGTTGTTAGTGTAATAAACTATCAGAGACGGTTTTTAATACAAACTGTCCGTGATATAAATATCACCGACGGTTTAGAAGAAACCGCTCATGAAAAAGAGAGTATCACTGCACGGTTTTGATTCAAAACCGCTCATGATACTCTTTTTTCATGACACGTTCTCTATACGAACTGTCTTTAATACTCTGACTTCATAGACGGTTCGTGTAAAGAACCGCTCACGTGAATAAACCAGTATCACGACGGTTTTTTGTAAAACCGCTGTGATATTTATATCACGAGCGGTTTTCTCAATGCCCGTGATAACCACCTATTATCAGAGACCAACTTTTCCAGACGGTTCGAAAACCGTCTGTGATGACGGTTCCGAACCATCTGTGATGGCTGTTTCTGTAGTAGTGTCAGTTATATCGTATATGCCTTGAGAACCTGAGAATTGAGATTGTCAACTTATTCTTCAATCATATCTTTGTCCATTTTACAAAGAATTTTGATACGCTATTTCAATGTCAACTTATTCTTCGACTTTTAAGGGCATGCAGTGAAGGTGCAGCTGCCACTAGATAATAACAAGCTTACACATTATCTTGTTATTATCTAGTGGTGGCTTAAAGGTCAGTCCGAAAAAGGTCGAAAGCTTACACATTATCAGTTGCCACGTATGGATATGAAATAAAATGCAAAACGAAATTGTAGTTGTCAACTGTATGTCATAGAACACATTCTACAAGCATTTTGTTACATAAATAGTACAAAAATAAGAACGTAATAATTCATGTTTGTGAATATAGAAGATGTTGTATAATTGTACCTTGGGTGGCATCAGGAAGACAGAATTTAGGGGGAGGCTCAGGCTTGTCCTACAAACAAATACAACACATCAGCATTCACAACTAACACTGCAAATACAGGAAAGGAAACAAAGAACAGTAGAGACCAACCAAGAAAACTATCGTTCCTTAGTCATTATCTATGAAAACTATGGAGTTTAGACAGGATCATGAAAAACCATAGCCACCCATATTCCAACTTAATTATACCCATAACGTAGAGGATCCATAAATGGGCGGTTGCACAGTATATTGAACATTAAAAATAATAAGAAAAATAGCTGTTCTCCAGTGCTGGAACAATTTCCAACAATATTATGTTTAAGCCAAGGATATAAAGAGATAAATAATGCTCTAGCATCTATAGGGAGCAAATACTAAGGAAGAACAGAACGCTAATTTCAAAGGAAGATCAGAAAATCAAGAGCATCGAAATAGAGTAGACAGGGATATTCATTGGGAAAATACTCATATAAACCATTCTAAATCTACAAATCAGCATGCACAAACCTTATAAATCTTGTGGTAAAAGACTTAAAGCAAATGGAGCTCAGCGTCAGGATTAGATAGTTCAACCGGATGAGGATTAATATAAAAATTGTAGACATGCTTCGATCAAAATAGAGCAGCTTAAACATTAAGGGATTAAGTGCCAGTTCAATAGGTACAACCTAGTGGGCAGATTTGTCTTCCAGTTAGGTATATCCAAATTCAGTTTCAGTTCTCAGTACAAAAGAAATACCAAATTTAATAAACTGAAAAGATAGAGGATTGATTACCTTTGTTTTCAAGTCAGTAATCACATCGCTGATGGTGCTATTTTTTGGAAGTCTTATGCTATGAATTACAACCTGGCAAGTCATGTGCCTTAGTGACATACTTTACCAACAATAGAGTTGGATAAAACAAAGAGTCAACTTGAAAATACTACCCTTCATGTGTATCTTGAGTATACCTGCCTATTATGAACATACTCCAAGAATGAAGGAACATCTGGATAGCAAACTTGAGTATCACCGTAATAGTTAGACATGGTCAAGCGTCTCTAATTTGGGAAGTATAATAGATAGCAATATAGGAAACATAAAGAAATAATAAACTGCAATTGCTTTATGTTATTACCAGTCCAAATTCTACTTCCGAAACACTCAACTCGGCGTTGTGTGCCTTGTTTGAAACCTCCTAAGCAAAATTTCACACATGCGCAAAGACAAGTATAAGATATCATAACAAATGAATCCACACAAACAAAAACAATAATGGCAGGGTGAAAAGGCCAAGAGGTTATAATATTTTTAACTGGTCATGCAAAGGTTCTCTAAAAAAATTATGTTGTGCCACTAAATCATTTTTAGTGAAGTCTCTGAAATAATAGTAGCTAGGAACACCCAAAATAATGTACCCACTATCTTTAGTTAAAACAGACCTGAAGGTCATTGAAAATGACTCAAGTGTAGGTATGATCAAAGAAGGGTTGCATACATAGGATATAGGAGCAATACATCATAATGATTTATCACTCTTTGTCTCATTTTAGCAATTCAACCAAATTGATAGATTATGAGCTCAAATAAACCATGTTATGCAATACATGTAGGTATGATCAAAGAAGGGCTGCATACCCATAAAAAGTTCTTAAGAGCTAAGATTTAAGAAAAGTGAAAAACTTTCCATTGCGGTTACCTATAATACCCTGATACAAAAGAATAATTTCACTCTTTGAAATACTCGAATATCATAAGTTTGAACTTCCGGAAACATTATATGACTCACTGATTGTGCTTCTTCTTGAGGAACTAAAATCAAGCAATAGATTTAAAAAAATTAAATTGTCAATCAATGAACTAAATGCCCCACTCAACAATCATTATTTCAGGAACAACCAAATCATCTAATATCAAGAACCACAGTTAAAAGTACAAATACATGAAGTTAATTCCTTGCTAGATGGATAATGAAGTGAGGGAAGCACGAAGTAGTTATTCCACCTTTATTAGTGTCAGTCTATAACTTAATCATTACATCAAATCTTCAATTATGCACATATATAAGAAAATGATGCTAACGAAGTCCTGAGCATTGCTACATTCTTTTGGCATGACAACAGATACTGGAATAGCAAAGAGCATCATATACATCACAATAGCAAGAAAGATCATACACATCACAATAGCAAAGAGCATCATAGCTCTCAGAGCATCTAGGATTCATCACAGAGCATTAGGGGCAGGGGGAGAGAGAGAGAGAGAAAGAGAGAGAGAGAGAGGGATTAAGGGGGTAGTATACCTCAATAGCAATGCAAACCCAACAAAGAACAAGCAAATCATCTCCTACCTCCACTGCATCTACACTTCATTTGTGCCACATATCAAGATACCAAAAATCCAAACATGAACTCTAAGCATCACCATCGCACACAATCAATCAAACTTGTGTAAACCGAATATGCCGAGAGAGGAGAGAGTGAGGGTTAACGGATGCGTTGAACCAAGCGAGCCATGGGGGGTGGCGTAGTAGGCGCAGCCACGCCAAGGGCGCATGTCGGACACGGATTTCTAATCCGTAATCCTCGTGAAACATCGTGCTATTCTGGATCGATAGCTAGCACTCACAGATACATCGAATCAATTCATACACGGCGAGAACCGCACCATATCACTAATTCAACACAATGAGTTTACATAGACCGCGTCGGTCGAGTTTTACAATAGGGCCGAACAGGCCAAAATGATTACATTACAAAAGCGGAAGCGACAACGGAAGCAAAAGGGGTGAGAGCACATCTCTCCACAGGCAAGCGACTGGGGAAGCTCGTGTGCGCCCGATATTACCTAAAGACTCAGATAATATAGGATGCACGCAAGAACCAACGGAGTCAGCTGGACTGGGGCGAGACTAGAACAGCTAACGATTACACTACACTTCATTATCTCCGGGTCCACCGACTTCTGGATCCTCGTAGTAGTCATAATCTCCAGGGTTTCCTACTTCTGAGTTTTTTTGGGGAAAGAGCGAGGATGAGCACAACTTCCGTGCTCGCGAGCCAATACACAATGCAATAATATACATGCAAGGCTTAACAAGGATGGCTGAGGTTCTTTTATTTGCTAAAGCGACATTTTCAAATATCATAATTACAAAGTCCTATCACTTAGCATTTTTAACAAATTGCATTTTTATAATGAGAGTAATTGTGCAATATTTAATAACAAAGAGGTTCCTCCACCTTATGCTTAATTTGATTGGGGTTTCCCCACATAACATCATCAGTCCAAAACTCGAGCAAAACCAATCTCGAGGCTAAGTGAGCCCGCCACAATTTTCATACCACCCACAAAAGTTTTTGAAATAGAACTAACTCAAGTTAAGTTCCCATGTTCGTCTTTGACCGTAGGCACGGCTATTTAAACAGTTTATAACTCTGCAAGAGATTGTAACCTTACCCACAAAGAAATAATCGTCTTGATATATACACACGTTACCGTAGCCGTGTGAATCAAGGGAGATCATCACAAGGCCTTTACAATGCATCCAGCAGTATTAGTTACACCCGCTAGGTTTCGTCTTGAGAGGTTACATCGGTTTAGACCCGTTAACCCTTACCTAGACCCCTCTGCGCTTCTCTTAACGACTTACGTCAGGCGCCCGACACCCTTCGCCACAGAGGCTACGGTGTCGCAAGACATCTACCTAGTGCAACTCGTACTGAGGGATACAAATTATTTAGCCAGGTTTGTACTTTACAGACTTGTGGTTGTACTTGTTTTACACAGGAGGTCATGACAAGATTAAGTCCTTAGGGTTGTCAGGCAAGGTTCATTCCACATACCAACCACAATACAACAGTCCTTGGGCTACATTAGCACCCACTGTCGTACCATCCATCTTACCGTCCACCTGCACGGGGTAATAGCAATTTAGGGTTTTGAGGGTAAACCAGATTACCATTTTTATCTCAGTCATGGACCACCAATGACTGCCCAAACTATTTTCATGTTTAAAGAGATGATGATTGGGACATTTTGGTGTCCCGGTACTTAAGCAAGGCTAGCATGTCGCTTAAGTACAACCTATACTAATAATTACCATATAGCTACTAGGGTGACAAAGATTAAGGGATTCGAGTTATCAAAGATGACATAATAATTAATTAATCATCAAATGGGTATTTAACTACTTTAAGCTTTAACATATATTTGATTTAAAGAATTAAAGCATACAATTTGCTATTTTAAAAGAATATAATTTGCATAAAATGTAGGCTCAATATGATCAAAGTATTGACTCGCCTGGGATATAAGCTAGAGGATCTTGATAATCTTGTACTCGATCAATTTGGCGGTCCTCAGCGTCTTCAAATCCTAATCGGACGATTGTACCGGAAAAAGGCACAAACAAGCAAAAAGAGCAAATAAATACAATTGAACAACAAATAAACTCCAAATTGAACAAGACCTAAGCCATTAGCAAGATCTTGAATTAACAAATTTTTAGAAATTTACTTTATAATTTTTGGAGTTGAAATGAGGGAGATATACATATTTGAAGTCTTACTTTAAATTAAAAATAGAAAAAGGAAAAAGAAAATCAGACAAAAAGGAAAAGCGTCGGCCCACCAGCAACTTTCGCCCGGCCACTGCTGACGGGCCAAAACCACGCAGTGGCCCACAAGGGCGAAGCGCGGCTTTGCCTCAGCGGAAGAAAAGGAGGGAAGGCTCGGGCAGCAGAGGCGAAGAAAGAAGGCAGCGGAGCGGGGAGAAAGGGCGCGCGCGCGCGAGGAGGGAGTGAGGGGCTCGGCGCGGGACGGCGCTGGGAAGAAGAAGCGGCGCGCGGCGACGAATGAAGACGCGACGCGGCGGACATGAGGACGCGCATGCGCGCGACAGACCCGGCGCGGAGGCGAGGAAGCGGGCGGGAAAGGGCGTGGCGCGGCGCACAGCGTGCACGACGGGTAGGCGCCGCGGAGCGGAGGGCGCGGGTCGGTGGAGGCACCGCGCGAGAGGGGAGATGACGGGCGTGCGGTCGCGAGCGACACGACACGAGCGCGAGGGCACGGGCGGGGTAGTGCGCGCGAGGAAGGGGTCCGGCGAGGGAGGAAGACGGGAAAAAGGGGCGCATAAATCCTACCCACCTTAAACGAATCGACCGAGATTCGAGCTACTCGGATTAGACAGAGAGAGCACCTCTTATTACTCCTGAAGCGGCTTGGACTTCTGCGGCGACCAGGTTAACATGGCCTTGGCTTCGGCTTTGGCTTGGAGTGGAAGCAGCTCTGGATACTTGCGAGGTCTGATGACTCTTGCTGGTAGCTGAAGTCTGGCCTCGGGTTGTTGTGGCTCCTGAGTTGAACTTTGCAGAAAGGTTCTGGCATTGAGGGCACGTATTGGCAAAGTGTCCTTTTTGTCCACAGTTGAAGCAACGCAGGTGTGCTACCGGGTTACGTGCTGCAGGCTGTCCGATGGGGAGGGGGGCACGGGAAACATTCTCACTAGGACACGGGGTTGCGACTGGAGTTCCCTGAGACGAGGCTATTGGCGACTGGAAGGACGGACTGCCCTGAAATGTTGTCTTCTGCGAAAAATTGCCTTGGGGCCTCTGAAATGCCAACTTTCTTTTGCGGCTAACCTCCGCAGTTCTGTTCTCATTTTCACAGATGAGGGCTTTATTGACCAATTGGTGGAAGCTAGAGTAATCATGGAGGATGAGCTGTCCTCTCATGTCTTCACGCATTCCTTCCACAAAGCGATCAATCTTTTCTTCTTCATCAACTACGTCATTGGGGGCGTAGCGGGCAAGCTGGTTGAACTTGGTTAGATATTCATTGACTGGCATCTGATCCTGCTTTAGATCTCTGAACTCATTCTTCTTCAATCTCATGGTACCGGCTGGTACAAAGTTGGTTCTGAAAGCGGCTTTGAATTCCGCCCAAGGAATTGATTGCCATGCGGGTTCAATTTCTTCTGGTTGTACTTCAGCAACTTCTTCTATGGTGGCAGCGGTAACGACAGCGGGCACTTGTGGGGCTCCAATCGTAGAGGCCACGGTTTCTACTTCTTCTGCCTCTTCTTCTTCTGACTCTGGGCTTTCATCACTCTGCGTGAGATAATTCTCCATGGCGGCCATTTGCTCCTTTTAGGCGATGGGTGGCAAAGTCCACTTTGTCTTCTTCGAGCAATGAGGCGAGACGAAGCTTTCTCTCAGTATCTCTGAGCCAGTCTTCAGCTTCAAGGGGTTCATCGGCTGCGGCGAAGGTGAGGGGTCTTGTCCTGAGGAAGTCTGCAAGCTTGGAATTACGACCGGCTGATCCATTCTGCTGATTAGCGAGCAAAGCTTGAAGAATTTGAGCCTGCTGCAACATGACTTGCGCCATGGATGGGTCTGCTGGCGGCGGGGGAGGTAGATCTTGTCCACGGCCACGACCACGGCCATTGCCACGGCCTCTTCCTCGGCCTGCTGCAAAGGCACCACGGACTGGGGCGACGGCTCTTCTTGGCGGCATCTGAAGAAAACTCTGAAGCTCAGAACGAGGAGGAAGGGCGGGGTATATATGAGGGTTACTAGCCCTCTAGAGCACACACAGAAGCACTTAAACCAACGAGAAGAAAGAATCAAATACAATACAAAGCCTAGAATGGCTGCAATATATTAAGGGGGTTATGTGTTACATGACTCCTAAAGCACAGCATATAGGCTAGGCTAAGCCATGACACAAGATACAAACACAACGTCTACTGACTAGGGTAAAAGAAGGAAAAAAGTTCTTACAGACCAAAAGACTGCCTAACAAGCACTGGTAGCTAACCTAACGATCGACTACTCCCACGGGTGACCACGAGCGCGCTTGTTGCCGGGAAGCGGGAGCGAGGACGGCTGCGACTGAAGTCGGGCGACCGGAAACAAGAGTGAGAACGAGAAAGGCTGTGTCCTCAACTGGAGTCTTCGATGTGGATGACGGGTGGTGGACTGGGACGTCGCACGCTCTTGCATGTAGTGATCCTGGTACGGGGTCCAAGACGTCAAGTCGGCGCCGGGTTGTTGATGATGATAGCTGGTGCAAGAGGAGCTGGGGTATGCATCACGGCGGCTACTGTAACAACAGTGTTCTTGATGTCGAAGATCTTCGGGTAGCGTTCTCTCTCCTAGAGAGACGGGAAGGAACAGAAAGGTGATCTCAACAAGAGATCCTGGTGCACCTGGCACAAGTGAGTCGAGGCGAACCGCGCTACGTTCTGAATGGCATTGGAACAGCGGCTCCTAGGATGCTCAGTCTGAAAGGTGTGAGCGATGAACTCAACCTCCAAGGAACGAGACTCTCAATCTAGAACCTAGGTCTTCCAGCCTCTGAGGATGGGCCGGTGACGAACCAAGGTACTGTTTGAGTTTGGCGGGGATACCGATAAACTTGTCGTTGTTCTCACCACGAGAGAAGAAATCCCACGGGCCATCGGACGACGATACGGTTTATCTAAAAATTTTAAAACAAAGAGAGAGCCAACAATGGAGTAGGCTCACAAAAGGAGGTAAGTAAAGAACTAAGATGGGTGAGTAGGAGCAATAGATATGTTATATTTTTGCCAAAGCTTTTCATAGTTTTTGAAAATAAGACTCAAGTCCTTAGGCTCGACCAGTCTAGCTAAGGCTCCTACTGATCGTATGCTCACGATACCGCTCACCTGCCGCACTGGATTTCCTAATCCAGAATCCTCTGTGAAACACTGTGCTATTCCCTGGATCAGTAGCTAGCACTCACAGATACATCACTGAATCAATTCATACACGGCGTAGAACCGTACCATTCACTAATTCAACACAACAGAGTTTACATAGACCGCGTCGGGTCGAGTTTTACAATAGGGCCGAACAGGCCAAAATGATTACATTACAAAAGCGGGCGACAGCGGAAGCAAAGGGGTGAGCACATCTCTCCACGTGCAAGCGATCGGGAAGCTCGTGCAGCGCCGATATTACCTAAAGACTCAGATAATATAGGATGCACGCAAGAACCAACGGAGTTAGCTGGACTGGGGCGAGACTAGAACAGCTAACGATTACACTACACTTCATTATCTCTAGGTCCACCGACTTCTGGATCCTCGTAGTAGTCGTAATCTCCAGGGTTTCCTACTTCTGAGGTTTTTTGGGGAAAGAGCGAGGATGAGCACAACTTCCGTGCTCGCGAGCCAATACACAATGCAATAATATACATGCAAGGCTTAACAAGGATGGCTGAGGTTCTTTTATTTGCTAAAGCGACGTTTTCAAATATCATAATTACAAAGTCCTATCACTTAGCATTTTTAACAAATTGCATTTTTATAATGAGAGTAATTGTGCAATATTTAATAACAGCAGATGTTCCCTCCACCTTATGCTTAATTTGATTGGGGTTTCCCCCACATATTAACATCACTGAGTCTGAAAACTCAGGCAAAACCAATCTCAGGGCTAAGTGAGCCCGCCACAATTTTCATACCACCCACAAAAGTTTTTGAAATAGAACTAACTCAAGTTAAGTTCCCATGTTCGCCTTTGACCGTAGGCACGGCACGGTTTAAACAGGTTTATAACTCTCAGAGATTGTACACTTTACCCACAAGAGATAATCGTCTTGATATATACACATTACCAGTAGACGTGTGAATCAAGGGAGATCATCACAAGGCCTTTACAATGCATCCAGCAGTATTAGTTACACCCGCTAAGGTTTCGTCTTCAAGGGTTACATCGCTTAGACCCGTTAACCCTTACCTGGACCCCTCTTGCGCCCTCTTAACGACTTACGTCGTGCGCCCACACCCTTCGCCACGTGAGGCTACGGTGTCGCAAGACATCTACAGTGCAACTCGCATCGAGGATACAAATTATTTAGCTTGTTTGTACTTTTACAGGACTTGTGGTTGTACTTGTTTTACACAGAGGTCATGACAAGATTAAGTCCTTAGGGTTGTTTGGCGGTTCATTCCACATACCAACCACAACACAACAGTCCTTGGGCTACATTAGCACCCACCTGTGCATTACCATCCATCTTACCGTCCACCTGCAGCGGGTAATAGCAATTTAGGGTTTTGAGGAGTAAAACCAGATTACCATTTTTATCTCAGTCATGGACCACCAATGACTGCCCAAACTATTTTCATGTTTGAAGAGATGATGATTGGGACATTTTAGTGTCCCGGTACTTAAGCAAGGCTAGCATGTCGCTTAAGTACAACCTATACTAATAATTACCATATAGCTACTAGGGTGACAAAGATTAAGGGATTCGAGTTATCAAAGATGACATAATAATTAATTAATCATCAAATGGGTATTTAACTACTTTAAGCTTTAACATATATTTGATTTAAAGAATTAAAGCATACAATTTGCTATTTTAAAAGAATATAATTTGCATAAAATGTAGGCTCAATATGATCAAAGTATTGACTCGCCTGGGATATAAGCTAGAGGATCTTGATAATCTTGTGCTCGATCAATTTGGCGGTCCTCGCGTCTTCAAATCCTAATCTGACGATTATCAGGAAAAGGCACAAACAAGCAAAAGAGCAAATAAATACAATTGAACAACAAATAAACTCCAAATTGAACAAGACCTAAGCCATTAGCAAGATCTTGAATTAACAAATTTTAGAAATTTACTTTATAATTTTGGAGTTGAAATGAGGGAGATATACATATTTGAAGTCTTACTTTAAATTAAAAATAGAAAAAGGAAAAGAAAATCGAGACAAAAGGAAAAGCGCTTGGCGCCCACCAACAACTTCGGCCCGCCCACGACGGGCCTAAAGCCAGCGTGGCCCACAAGGGCGGGCGTGGCTCGCCGCGGAAGAAAAGGGAGGAAGGCTCGGCCGAGAGGAGAGGAAGAAAGCGGCATGCTTTGGCGGGGAAAGAAGCGCGCGCGCGCGCAGGCGGGAGGTGAGGGGCTCGAGCGCGGGGCGGCGCTCGGGAAGAAGGCGGCGCAGCGGCAGCGAGGCGGCGATGAAGACGGCGACGGAGGCGCGGCTAGGCGGCACTCACCGGCAGCGGCGGGCGGCGAGGTAAGCCTCACGGCTTTTCTTCTCTTCTCCTCCTCGCCTCTTCTTTGCTTTCTACTTCCTCGCTGCGGTAAGAAGGAAGGAGGAACGGGAGGAGGGGAAGGGAGCGCCGGGGTGGCTTTATAGCCGGAGGAGCTCGGGAGAAGGGGTCCGGCGAGCATGCGCGAGGAGAGGCGTCTTGCATGGCGCGAGGTTGAGTTCAGGCGGCGGCTTTGCACGCACGGCGGCGGGCGGAGAGATGCGGCGTGGAGCAAGGCGTGGGCGCCAGCGAGCGCCGCAGCGTGAAGCGCGGACATGAGGACGAGCATGCGCGCCGACAGACCCGGCGAAGCGGAGGCGAGAAACCGGGCGTGAAAGCGCGCAGGGCGCGGCGACACAGCGCACGAGACGGTAGGCGCCGGGCGGGAGCGGAGGGCGCTGGTCGGTGGAAACCGCAAGCGAAGAGGAGATGACGGCGCGGCGGCGCGAGCGACACGACACACGGCGCGAGGGCAGGCGGGGGCAGCACGCGAGGAAGAAGTCCGGCGAGGAGGAAGCGGGAAAAAAAGAGGCGTTACTGGTGCACAGAGGCCAAACCGCATGCGGCGCAGCCTGTCAGCGCCATGGGGACCGAACTAGGGAATGAGGGGGTAGGAGGAGTAGGCGAGCTGGAGGGAGAGCCGAGGCGGCGCTGGCCTCCCGATCGCGCCAGGGAGACCAGAGTCGGAGGTGGGCGCAGGAGGAGGCGGCGGCGACGAATTGGAAGGGTAGCAGCCGGGTCGAACCGGAGATGCACAAGTGAGCAGGAGCCGCAGGCCAGTGGTGATGGCGCAGGGAGCTGGAGTGGGGAGCGGACCGAAGGCACCGGGCTGGAGATGCCAGAGGCGGTGGCGGCGGAGAGCTCTAGTAGGAAGGAGTGAGGAAGAGGGGATTAGAAGAGGCGATGACGGTAGGGTTAGAGGAAGGAGTGAGGAAGAGGGGATTAGAAGAGGCGGCGGAATTAGAAGCGAAAAAAAAGGTGGGGACGGGAAAAAATGGGTGCGACAGAAAAGCGAGGACGGGAAAAAATGGGCACGACGGAAAAAAAATAGTTCCCAGTGTTTTCATTTCAATGCACTTGGGATTATATTTTTTCCCGAGTGTTATGAAAAACACTCGGGAAAGTTAATTCTACCGAGTGTTGATTTATAGTCCCGAGTGTCTTACGAAACACTTGGGATCTGCCTGAGTGTTTTCATCCAGACATTCGGGAAATATATAGGCACTCGGAAATTTAATGGTTTCCGGTAGCGAGTGGAACAAAGATCATATATATGTATGTAGTCGCCACATTGATTAATGCAGGCATATAATAAATGATAATATGACACTGCATCTATTATGTTGAATGCATTAATGTACATGATTATGTACTAATGCAATAATGCTCGGAACTCTTTTCTGATCGCCGAAGCTTTATAATCCAACATTTTGCATTTGTTTTAAATAATTGTCACGTTTCATTCCTTCTAGATCCTCCAACCGATGAGAATTACTTGAGCGATTGGGTAACCGGTTCAAATATATATATATATATATATATATATATATATATATATATATATATATATATATATATATATATATATATATATATATATATATATATATATATATATATATTGGGGGTTCTCACTACCAGAATCAGTGTTTTCCAGTGCCCAAAACACTGGGAACTTAACAAAAACACTCGGGATATACTTTCCCCGAAGGTCGACTGTCGGGAAATAGCACACGAGAGAAATTAGTCGGGGCAAAAACATTTTCCCGAGTGTTACACTCGGGAAACAAACCTTTCCCGAGTGCAAATGTATACACTCGAGAAACATATAACACTCGGGAGACAATATGTCTCAACGACTCAATCAACCGTAACGGAAATCTTCACCGAGTGTTGACACTCGGGAAAGTGATGAAAGAATCACTCAGGAAAATTTCTTTCCCGAGTGTATAGCTAACAATTACACTCGCACTCGTGAAAGTTTCCACCGGCGAGTGACGAAAACAGGAAATATCGTCACGTGTCCATCCTTTCCCGACAGGTCACAAAAGAAACCCCGAGTGTCGACACTCGGGAAACTCAGGGTATATTTCCCGACTGGTGACACTCGGGAAACACCTGGTAGGTTCGTTGGTGAAGTTAAAACGATCGGAAATTTTCTGCGAATTTTGGCTGCAATTTTCAAATCAAAAAATGAATTCTTTGTGAAGTTAAAACGATCGATAGCGCAGAACCAAGATTCGAACCCACAACCTCCCTCCTCCAAGGCTTTTTACCAGGGCACATGTACTCATGTGCTTGCATATGGTTACAAATTCCCTTTATATTTGACAAAACTAGCAAATTCGAATTTTTTTTGCCGGTTGGAAATTAAAAAAGGGGGGGGGGTAGAAACATTTTTCACCATTTTTTGGTGAAAATCGGCCGAAATTTTGAACCCTCAAATTACTAGGTTGCCAAATGATCTCCGGGCTATTTCGCGAACTTTTTTTTATAAGAATAACTCAACTTTTATAGAAAGCCAATAACAAGGTTTACAGACAATCCGAAAACAAAAGAAGACAAACCAGGCTGGGAACTCCAGCAACACATGAGCCACATAAGAATCTACCACACGGATAGGCTACTAGCTACCATACAACATCTAACACCAAAAGCCAAACAGACAGCTGTTTCGCGAACCTGCTTTCGGCAATTCTGCCACCAATCTTCAATCGATCCGTTGGTGCTATATATATGGGATGTTGAAGTCCGCATCCAGACCGCGGCTGAGGAATTGCACTCCTTGAACAGGGGGTACGTCTCTGGATTATGTTACAGAGCTTGCAAGATCCCTCATTTAGCCTGGCCTCTTGAGGGTTAGACTGGTGCTGTATTACTACATTCGCTAAAATATGTACGAAAACAACTGCAAAAACAATTAATTAATGCGAAAAATTTTGTTTATTTTTTTACTGATAGGAAAATAGTTTATCAAATATATAAAAAGATATAGTAGCAACCAAGATGTTAGCATATCACTTTGACTATCTCTATGTTAAGGACGCAAATCTAGACGTAACAATATACCAATGCAAATTAAATGGGAAAAAAAATCATATATGCTTCTAGCTCCTAATTAACTTAGAAGTTGTCCGACTCTCCAATGGTAGTGCTTTCTGTATAGTATTTCCATAAGCAATTTGGAGAAATCAGGACTATATATACAATGTTAAAGAGTGATAAATGTATTATGATGTTTGAAAGACTCTTTAGCCTAGTTTAATCTTTAGTTCCTCTACACGACCGAAGTTGAAGTCACTATATGAAGTAAGATTTAGTACGTGATGTTGGACAGTTGGAGGGATTCAAAAACTGTTTGGCCGAGTTTAATCTTCAGTTTATTAATTTATAAACATAATAATATTAATTAAACTGTCATTTCATTTTGGCCTCTATTAACTTGATGCCCTCTTCTTTGCCTTGGATTATATAACAAATATAAAAAGAACACTAAATCATTTGGGAAATGGGTTTTACTTGGAGGTAGTTTGTCATATTCCATCGTCCTCTGTCCTATTGAATAAACATTGATAAATTAAACATTATGTAAACATCGGACTAGTGCGCAAGCATTGTGTCACTGGAAGACATAATAGCTCTTAAACATATATACAGCCAGGTCAACAGGTTGAGAAGACAAAACACATCAATCTACGATGATAAATGGTACCTTGATCCATATATGATACAAACTTTTTAGATTTTCATCAACAAGTTACAGTTTTCAGGATTAATCCATGAAGTAAAACATAGATTTGAGAAAGATTTAGCACATATTTGACCTAGTTTTTAACCTTTAGTTCGTGGCTTTATAAAATGATATTTTATCCGATCCAGACAGGCACATCAATTTTGGGGGCTTACTCAATGAACTTAAAGCCCATAAAATTCACAAACAAAAATTAAGCACGGTGGATCAAAACGAGACAGTCGGATATTAATTATAATACAATTTATTCAATAATATTAAGTGAAGCCATACAATCCTCAAAATAGGTCAAACATATATACACTGTTGATACGGATAGTACTCCTGAGCTTTGCCATAAACAAACACCTAAAGAAACGGGATACATAGAAATTAAGCCACAGATCTATAACCCTAAATGTACAGAAACTAATTCTCCATCATATATCGATGCGCTGCGCCAACCATACTACTTAACACTCATTGCTGCTCTCCGCAGATTCGGCGTCGACGCGGTCAAGCGCCAGCAACGCCGCGTTGATGTTCCTCCTGAGCTCTCCACGAAGTCGCCGTCGACGTTTCGCGCTGTTGGTGGAAGACATCACAGACGACACGGACTCCGCTGCACGAGCGCGGAGAGGTCGGACGTCGCACTTTGGGAAGTACGTCGGCTCCCCGCCGTCGATGGAGACGCGAAGGGAGGTGCCGCCGGGATAGTTTCCGTATAGGGATACGATGGCAAGAACCCACGCACCGTTGTGGAGCACCTCAACGGTGCTGCCTGGAAGGTGCAAACCGCTGGCACGTCTTGCCAAAGAAGAAGATGCAGGCCGCGGGCGAGTTCCAGACACCCTAACCCTAACAACCATCTTGATCTTTATTCTCTCCCTACCTCTCTATCTCTCTATCTATCTCTCCTTCCTCTCTCTTCCTGTCTAGATCTCTCTCGGTCTCGGTTGTACAGTGCTCTTGCTGGTGGGTGGCATACATATATGGGAGGGACAAAGCTGGTGGCAATTAAAGCATACCATGTAGCGTTTCCAAATATGGAATCTGCACGTTTTACCAGCGAGAGGCAACTCATGCTGGGCTGTGTACGAGTCGTCTTCCAGAAATGTTGCTGAAAATACAGAACCAACCAGAGAACCTATATACCGCAGCCGTTTGTAGTGTGGCCCATATGGAGTTGTGATGGTAGGATTAATTCCACATTGTTTGTCTAAAGGAAGAGGCCGAGCACGTAGGCCGTGGTCTTGTGGCTAGTGATGGCGCCGTTCGAGGTTGTCGAGCCGTGCTGCTTGGCCTAGTGCGTGAGAGCGAGCATAAGGCGGCGATGAAGCATGCCACGGGTTCTTTGGCGTCGGCTAGGTGGTTGGCGATGGCGAGGTAGCACTCATTATCCAGCCACTTCATCACTTTCCCCGCTCAGCGCCACGCGTTTGCCATGGCGCGCACCTTGGCGCCTTGTACATAGCCTTGCACATGGTTTGTAGGCTGCAGAGGTCAGCCATGGGCTGAAGAGAGCTCGCAGACAGGCGGCCACGATGTCGCGAGGACATCGTGAGGAAGAAGCGGCTCGTGGGGACCCAGTTATCTCCGTAAGACCGGGACTAATCAAGGTCTTTGGGACATAACTCTAGATCTCCGATAAATGGATTCCAACTTAACTCCATCTAAATGAGAGGCTTAACTAACGCTAGAGCTCCGACGATCATGCGCGCCGCTCCTCTACGAGCACTACATGATTGTCGGTTCTCCAACAAGTCAAGCACTACACTTAGTGAGTTAAATAGGAAGCCATGAACAGCGAGTACAACTTATATTGGCTCCCAAGATCAGCGACCAATATAATCATACTCTCATACAACGTTGCTCACATCCATACAACATTCATACATAAATAGTACAAAAGTAATACATCAAAGTTTCAAGTTTACAACTACATAAGTGGCCGTCTGGCCAAATTAAACAAGTTCATAGCGGAAGCAAGTAAATAAACCAAAATGCCTGCAGTGATATGCCACATAACCCATCGGCAACCGATGGGAGTTAAAGATAGCACACTACTCCCATTGTACCGCTGCAGTGGGTGGAGGAGGTCGTGGAGGTGCCACAGAGGCCTCGGTGGCACTAGGGCACGAGCGAGGTGTGCGAGGCGGCCCGTGCGCTGTGCTGAGAAAGCGCCGCTAGCTGAAAAGCGAGCGGCTTTCTTCCTCTTCTGGACTCCTCTGACCACACTCTTGTGCTCCACTACAATGGCCTTGTTCACCAAGTCTTTGGAAGTTCTGAAGTCATGTCTGGCTAAAGCCGGTGCATCTCCTCATCAAACCGCCCATGAAGCGGTTCTGCGGCGAAGTGTCGATGGAGAGCGTCATCCGGTGCATAGCGGGCTAAGGAATTGAACTCTGAAGATACTCGGTGTGATCTTTCTTCCTTGCTTCAAAGCAAGAAAGCAGCTCGCTTGATCGACATGACCCCATCGAAATATAGGCCTCCACGAATGCCGCCTGAACTCGTCCCATGTTGGGACTCCTCCATCAGGCTGCATGGCGGAAAAGTTATCCCACCACGCACTAGCGGCGCCTTCCGGTGATAGGCGGCAAAAGCACCCTCTCAATGCACATGCCGAGCAATAGCTAGCTTCTTCTCAATGTTTCTTAGCCAATCTTCACTTCCATCGGATCCCGGTGCGCAAAAGATGGAGGATTGGTCCTCTGGAATTCAGCGAGACCTCCACGCGCCTATGATTTCCCCTCCCCTGCCCGCAGAGCGGGGGAGAAGTGTTGCGGCGATAGCCGAGAATCTGGTTTGATCCATCTGCTACGCTCGATCTGAGCCAAAACCTCTGCCATAGTGGGTGGCGGAGGAAGCACTTCCTCGGATGAACTTCCCGTTGATGGTGCTGCTTGAGAGGCTCACCCTCTCTTCTCGGGCATAGAGTTCGACTCTTGACGATCGGCGCCACAGGGTGGAGACCCCCACCCCGTCCGCCGAGCTCTCTCACGGGTGGTAGGGCCCGACATCCTGAAGTGACAAGGCAAAAGAAAAAGAGGCCAAGATTGCTGGAAGAAGGGTGAATAATAAAATTCTGGACAGCAATCACATAGTGTTTAATTAAGCATGCATAATGACACAAAATACGTAAAACTTAACACCAAAAGGGCGTACAAAGGCACTAATGCGTTACAAGATCCATAATTTCAAATCATAGTTTTCCAATTGCAAATACATCCATAAAGGCCCGTGGGCGAAGCAACTACTGGAATTAAAAAGTTCTTGCAAGAGAACCATTAATAGTTCAATTACTACTAACCTATTACAGGAAATCAAAGATACATGCTCCACCATGAGCTTACACCTACAACACCCTAAATGTTGTTCCGGTCAAAGTTCACCGGAAACTCGTTGGAAGATGTGCCCTGGGATCCCGTATCATCGGGGTCTCCTAGATTAAGAAGGCGCAAAGGGGAGCCTTACTCTATCACATGGCCTCCAGCAGGTTCCATCCTACGAGTGCGAGCAAAGCCGACCGACATACGAACTGGCGCCTCGTCCCATAGTTGGGTACCCGCCGCACTTCGGAAGGCGGTACAATGGTGGTCTTGAGGCATGTGGGAAATCTCATTTGCGCCATAAACCACATGCGATCAATAATCCCCATATTGCACATGAGTTGTAAGTGCTCTTGGGCCACCACGAGACGTTGATGAGTCTTGTACAACTCATACATTGCCGATGAACTTGGTCCATGATATGAACCAATCTTGCCAATTGCTAACACGGGATCTTCCCAAATCGAATCGGGCAAAGGTGTCTACCTCCGTGCCACGCTCTCTCATAGGAAAATGGTCGTAGGCGGTGAGACAACTCCGTCGAGATCATAACGGAGGTGGCTCATAGCCACACGAGCCACTTCTGTAGAGCCATGGCCTCGAAGTGCCACGTGCACGAAACAATATGGGATACTCCCATGACTCGTCAGCGATAATGTTGATCACGGCCAGGTACTCCTCCATGCACCGCCTGTCGCGCGGCGATAGATGGCGTAGGTCAGCTGATAAGTAAAATTCGCCCTCCACATCATATCTCGGAGAAGCGCCGGGTATCAATCCACGTTCTCAGCTTGAGTTTCCTTGACCAGGTATTGACGACTCATCTAAAGACAAGAAAACAAGGTAAGATTTCCTTTTCAAATCCAAACAAGAGTAAGGTAAGAAAAGGCAATAAGAGGGATGAGGAATAAAAGACATTCCTAACTTATACTTTCTGAAAGTAATTTGTTAATTTCAAAATATTTTGACTAAAAAAGGCTTACTAACTCTAACGCCAGTGCTATCTCTAACCTACAGTCAGTATGGCTCTGATACCAACGCTGTGGGGACCCCGGAGTTATCTCCGTAAGACCGAGACTAATCAAGGTCTTAGGGACATAACTCTAGATCTCCAGTAAATGGATTCCAACTTAACTTCATCTAAATGAGAGGCTTAACTAACGCTAGAGCCCCGACGATCATGCGCGCCGCTCCTCTGCGAGCACTACATGATTGTCGGTTCTCCAACAAGTCAAGCACTACACTTAGTGAGTTAGGAAGCCATGAACAGCGAGTACAACTTATATTGGCTCCCAAAATCAGCGACCAATATAATCATACTCTCATACAATGTTGCTCACATACATACAACATTCATACATAAATAGTACAAAAGTGATACATCAAAGTTTCAAGTTTACAACTACATAAGTGGCCGTCCGGCTAAATTAAACAAGTTCATAGCGGAAGCAAGTAAATAAACCAAAATGCCTGCAGTGGTATGCCACATAACTCATCGGCAACCGACTGGGAGTTAAAGATAGCACACTACTCATCGGTGTCGCCTAAATCAACACCGACAACCTCGTTGGTCTCATTATCTTCCTCACCTGTAAAAGCCAGCAAACATCTGGCTAAGTACAAAATAGTACTCGTAAGTCTTACACAAATAAAAATAGTTATGCATAAGGTCATTCAAAGGAAGGCTCATATTGGCTTAATTTTTGCGAAAACGACGTAATACTGAACAACCTACACATACTAGTTTTTCACGTGCCATTTCAAAATCAGATTTGAAGTAGAAGTAAAACATGTGAACAAGTGATAAATTCAATAATAAATGAATCATACCAAAAACAAAGTGGCGGTCCACTTTGATACTACAACAAGCATGAACCTCCCATTCATGACAAAACCGAGTTCACCCACCAATTTTAATTCCAAGTCTAACAATAGTAACTCCCGAACTCAAGCGGTTGTCTATAACCGTGGACACGGCAATTCGAATAGATTTATACCCTGCGGGGTGTACTACTTACCCACACGACTTGATTAGCCCGTAAGCCTCCGGATGCCTCCAATATAGCATACTTCCTATGGTATGTCAGCCGGGTAAATCAAGATACGGTCGTTTTTAGCAAGAAGATCCCATTGAGCTAAGTCCCTCAACCCATGGCTCCTAAGAAACACAAGACGTTAACGCCTCCATCCTAGCACCTAGGAAACACAAGACGTTAACGCCCCATCCTATCGGCCCAAAAGGAACACGGGATCTCACGGTCCCATGCCCTTAGAATTTCACCACCGTGGGACTCAACACAACAAAACCTTCCCCCTACTTAACCATACGGCTCCCAACCCGCGTGTGATAGCACGAATGTACTTGAATCAACGACGTTACAAAGTTCGGTCCTTAATTGTCTAGACAAGCCAAACCACATACCCAAATCTAGTGCGAAGGCACCATCACTAGCCATCACTTGTCCGGACCAAAAGCTCATTTAAAATGACAAACTTTAACTTAGAAAGCGAATACGAAGATCTGAAACAAAAGTATATAAAGAGAGTGGTGTTTATCCCATAATTGTCGGGTTATTCCGACAATCAAACTACCTGTTCTAGACTTGCATGGCTAAGCAAAACTCGAACAATATAATTTCACACATCCTAACATAACCATTTCAATATTGGAGTAATTCATGGATAGCCACAATGACAAGATAATAGGATGTGTCTAACTACTCATCACAAAAATAGCGACATTATAAAACTATCATGCAAGCAATTATCATTGCATCTACCCTAACAAAATTGGGATCAAATATGATGCAAAAAGAAAGTTCAAAGGATGCTTACCTTGCTGGTAGGCTAATTGCTCTCCCTCAGTAGCGTAAGAGTCAATATCAATGAGCTCGGAATCTATATAAATACAATACCGAATAAACATCGAGAAATACTCAAAAAATCAAGATGCTTAAAAATGCATGATTTTTCTACAGTAGCTAAGTCATGATTTTAAATGATTTTTTGGTGAAAGAATTATTTTATTTTGATTTAGTATATGAAAATTATGGTGGTTTGAATTTCAGATTTCAATATGGCTTTATTTATGTAATTTAATTATGAGATGAAATTTTGTAGAGCAGTGGTGAGTACAAGGATTATATGGTTAAATGGGCAATATTATTACAAGTTCAAAACAATTGAGTTTGCTTCAATTGGGGTCTTCTTGATTTAGTTATTGATTTTCAAAGTTATCAGCATTAATAGTGTAAAAATAATGCCCTTTAGGATCATTTTCCTCAAACTATAGTTTCTGTGGTAGAGGTAAGTTCGAAACCATTTTTATAATTAAGTTCATTTGAAATAGAAATTATCAAAACTAGTTTCACTGTTTTTGGAGTTTCCAAGAATTATTTATGAATTTTTGAAGTTATCAGCCTTTTTCTATTGCAATAATAATAGTGTTAATAGCTCATTTTCCAAAATACTGCTCTCTGTGATAGAGACATGTTTGAAACCAATTTTAATATTCAGTTCACTAAATATGAAAGTTATCAGAAGTGGTTTCACTCATTTTGGAGTTAAAATGATTTAGTTATGTTTTTTAGAAGTTAATGCCAATTTTTAGTGTGCAAATTAACATATTTTGAATTTCATAAAGTATTAATTACTCTTTCTACCGACCCCGCGCTAGCCGCAGTCGCTGACGGGCGGGCCCCGAAGTCAGGGTTGACTCGGTCAGCCGTGACCGAGCCCAACCGAAAACATGCCGAAGGCGTATTCGAGATAAAACGTATTCCTTTCACGAAAACGTAAATTTGTTCTAACGCTATTCGAAAAGCGTTTTCCGTAAGAAAGCGTACTACTAAGTTTTACGCATCCACTAAACCGGACATAAGGACCCACATGTCATAGGTACTAAGCCGACCATTAAATCGACTAATCTCGGTTTCCGACATAGATTGAATCATTAAAAGCTAATCATCACGATTAAATCATAATGGCGCTTCTACAGAGTTGTCGGGCGTTCGACAAAATGGCTCGGTGTTGGCCGGAGCCTCGCCGCGATCCCGCCGTGGCGGCTCAAGCCAAGGGCATGAATGGGCTCATAATAAGCTTGCGCACCTAATGGCGATGGTTTCGGTGGCGGAGGTGGCCTAGACCGCGGTTGGCGGAGTGGAAGCGGCGATGAGCTACGGCAAAGGTGCATGCAGTGTTTGGTGGTGCATCGAGCAAAACAAGACACGGTGAGCTCTTGGTGGACTCGAGGAGATTACAGGAGGGTTGTAGAGGCGAGGAAGCTCGAGGATGTGTCGCCCACGGCAATGGCGGCGCAATGGCGCTAGGATCAACGTGGAGGAGATAATCTGTGCAAACAACCCAACAAGAAAAGGTTGGGAAGGCTTCAAGAAGGGATGGAGATGGTATCAATACAAGGAAAGGGTATGTGACTTACTGATTGACAAAGGGCGAAGAAAAGGACTTTGGTGACAAAAGGGCAAGATCTAAATTGAGCGATCCGCAATGCATCGACCAATTGGGTTGAGGGGAAAGTAAAGTGAGGTTAAGTGACACACCATGACACTCTCGGTTGAGGATAATACCTCTTGAAGACAAGGGTTGACACAGAGAGGTCTTCGGTGCGTGCTCTAGAGCTTCCAACGGCGCCACTATGGTCCGGGAGCTACAAGAGGAACCAAGGTCCAAAATGAGCAAAAAATGGAATTGGTAAGGATCATAGAGATGGGGGAAACCATGCGGAGGAAACTCACCCGTGTAGAGAGCAAGCACAAGCCTCTCTTTCCTCAGACCCAAGAGGAAAGATGAGGAAGAAGGAGGCGCTCATAGGGTTAAAATGCTCGGGTGTTGACGGGAATGGAGCGGCGTGGGGCGGGCTCGGGAGTGGTGCGATGGCGGTGGACTCACGCCGTGACGGAGCGCCAACGGCTCGGACAGGATGGCGTGGCCGCGTGGCTTGCAGCGCCTGAGCGCGCCTCTGCCCAAGGAAGAAGAAAGGTCTGACAAGCGGGCCCGGCGCGTCAGTCTCACGGCGGGGTGCGATTAAGTGGTTTAGATCGGCCGTTGGATTGCGAATGGACGGACGAGATGGGTGGGAGGTTTCCGGGCCGTTGAACCTCGATCAGACAGTCGCGTGCGAAGGTGCAGTTAGTCGACTCGCCCGAGTCAGCTCGCCAGGTCGGGCTCGAGCCCAATGAACGATGAGCGTTGGTTTGGGTCAAGGGTTTGGTGAAATTCAAATTGTTTTCCTACTTTGACAGAGGCTTAAAAATATAAATAAAATTCCTAAAATCATGAAATAATTTCTGGGGGTTCCTGGGATAGCCTAGTGTTCATAAAAATTATTGAACCCTACTGTTCATAATATAATTTGTAATATAAAAATTCAACTTAGGCTAGGTCTATTAATGGTGTTTGAATTTTCTTAGGGTTCAAACTTTTCCCAAAAATTTGGGAAAAATTATATTAATTCGTGATAATTAATATAGTATTTGAATAAATTATTTCCAGAGATACTTTAGTAGAATTTATTTCAGTTTTAGAATTTTTAAAGTGGATGTTTCATAAGTATTTTGAGATTTTCCAAGTACAATATTTAAATAAAAAGTTTCAAATCATGATGCATGCTAATGAGATGCATAATAATCCTCATTATTAGTTTGGGGATGTGATGTGACGATGATCGCCGACCTCCTTGCCTTGGTCCTCGCCATCATGCTCGCATGCTCACCATTGCGCGTGACGGTTTGGGAGTTTTCATTACCGTAACGATGGTTGTTGATGGAGAGTACAAAGAGAGTAGAGCTATGTGGGGACTCATCTTCGTGGTTGATGACCATTCTTTTAAAACTGTCACAAACCGAGACAAAGAGATGCATTATAGCGTCGGCGTGGGAGGCGAAGAGGCGATCGTAAGTCACGAACCGAGATGAAGAGACGATCGTAACATCGATCGCGAGACAAAGAGCGTATCGCGTGGGAGCAAAGCGGCTTGAACATATCGAGCGGTTCTTGTTAATAACCATCTGTGATACATATCACATACGGTTATATGTAGAAACTATCTGTGGTAATTAGATATCACAGACAGTTCTGGCTAATAGCCGTCTGTGATAAGTATACATATCACAGACTGTTGTATTTTATAACCATTTGTGATACATAACATAGATGGTTTTTTTTTCATTAAACCGCTTATGATATTTCCTTCTGTAGTTCTATTTTTCGGCTAGCATCAGGAGTAAATATGTATGACATAAAAGATAGTAAGATAAACACGTTATTCAGTAAACATGTTCAACATAGACAGTAACTTAAACTTCAAACTGGATTTTTTTTTATCATTTTTTGTATTTATAAATGGCCAAACAGTGTGGCCACTCGTTTCTTACAAAAGATTTAAAAAAGTAGAAATAATAAAAGATTAAGTTTTTTTAGCGGCCCAAGTAGCTGTTATCTCCGTTATCAAAACCGTGAGCGGCGTCATCGGCATCGGAGGGTTCGGGATCACCGCAGTAGCCTAAAATACTTACAACCGATGGCGCGATCGTTCGATAGTCCCCCAAAGATGCTCCGCCTCAAGAACCAAGTAGAATTGTGCCCATAGGTTCTCTTCTCTTGCTTGAGGGGTCTCGGCTTGATCGACTCGGTCGCTCGCCGCCTCAATGTGTCATTCCAAGCGATGGTAATCCTCCTACAAGCGTGCAACATCGTCATGGAGGACTACATCGATGGCGAGTATGGCTCGCCTAATGCGGACCAACCAAAAGACACGGCGGAGGAGGTCGTCTAGACGGCTGGCGTCGTCGTCACGTGTCTGGCATAACCTCCGCCGGAGGAGGGAGGACACTGTTAGCCGAGTGTCCTACGGAGCTTTAGCTAGAGTGCGGCCGAGGAGGTGCTCGTGCAGATGGCCGGGTAGGCCATCAATGCCGGTGTTAGGAAAGAGGAGTGGGGAGCCATTTTGTTTGTGCTTGAGAGTAGAGTGATGTGAGGAGTATGGTGAAGGATGATCATTCTTATAAAACAAGGAGTAATGTCGGTGCGCGAGGCGATGAGATGCATCGCGCGAGCGAGGCGACATTGAACATATCACCACACTTCCAACCACAAACCGTCAGTGATGCAAACTTATCATAGGCGGTTCTTTTTAAGAATTGTTTTTATTTATCACGAGATAGTTATATTTAAAACCCGTCTGTGATAATTCACGGATAGTTTTCAATATGAACCGTCTATGATTACATCTACACAAGCGGTTTTAGTGCGACCAATAACACAGACATGCGATAAACCAAAACAGTGTGTGATTGTATGTAATAAAGACTATTCTAGGGAACCGGCTGTGATGAGGCGTCCATTATAGCCCCTTTTGTAGTAGTAGGGGGAACTTCGAAACGCGACAAGGAGGATGGGAAAGGAGAGGGGAGAAATAGGGAAAAGGAGGAGGAGCTTTGGGGCAGCGTTGTGGCGAGGTAGGAGGCAAAACACCAACCAAAGAGGAAGATCAAGTGGAGGTGGCACATGGCTAGACTTGGAGAAGGAATGGAGCTCGCGGTGGGGTGCTTGAGTGCAGGGAAAGGAAAAGGGAAGGGGAGAGGAAGAGGTCTGCGTGGCTTTTATAGAGGAGGGGACAAGCGGCATGGGCGGAGTGCAAGACGCTGGCGTAGGCCAATGGGCGTTGAGGCGCGATGCGCGAGCATGCACACGCGGCGCTTGTCGTCGAGCGGGGCATGGGCGACGAGGAATCCGGCGCGAGCGCGGCAAAATAAGGGCGTGGAGCTCGCGGGAATCCGAGCTGTGAGCTCACGGAAGAAGCACAACAAGCTGGAGGTAGAAGAAAGAGAAAAAGAAACGAAGAAAAAGAAAAAGAAAAAAGGAGAAAAAGAAAGAAAATCCAAAAATAAATAAATTTATGAAAATTTCAAGAAATTTCCATAAAATCCTTGCAACCTGAAAAGATTGAATAAAATAATTTTAAATTTAATTGAAGTTTATTTTAATCATTTAAAATGTTTTTTATTTTCTAAAATTCCAATTTAAGCTTTATTTAATTTAGTAAAATGCAAATGGTCCCTTTTATTTCTAAATCTTCAAAAGGTTCTGAAAAATTGGAAAACTAAAAAGAAATAAAAAGAACTCAAAGGAAATAACAAGGTCTTCGAAAAAGTAAATCCAAGATAAAACCAAAAAATTAAATAAAACAATTTTTATTTAATTGGAGTTTGATTTACTCACATTAAATTGTTTTTTATTTATGAAATTTTAAATTAAGCTTTAATAATGCAAGAAAAATCAAATGGTTATTTTTATTTTGAAAATGTCAAAAAGTCCCAAAAATTGGGATGTTACACGTGGCCCCAATCTCTGACAACCTTAGGTTCCCAAGCCGCCACGCCACAGCCGCTGAGCTTGCATGTCAGTCACTTGTCGCCATGTGTCCGCTGTGTTAATGCTCAGCCTAAGTGCTTGCATGTCAGCCTTGTCAGCACTGAGTCAACCCACCTTCCTGCCCACCCCAGATCCAATCCCACGTAGACTTGGTCCACATGAGACCCAGTAATTGACGTGTGCAACTCACATGTCAGTGCACTATCTTTGTAGACTCAAGAAACATAGATTAGTAGACCAAACTCCATGGACCCAGTCTATAGACCGTGGGTCCCACTTGTTAGTCTCTATTTCCAATTTTTGGGATTTTCTTTTAATTTAAAATTCATTCTTGTATAATATTTTTGAAATTCCTTTAGAAAGAAGTTTCCAAAATCTGAAATTGTGTTTTCTTTATCTTTTCTTAGATTTAAATCTTCCGAGTGCTCGCTCCTCCTCATCTGAACTAGAGTTTATTTGTTGCTCTGTTTGTATTTATTTAGGTTTTCGCTTTTTTGCGAGTAGACGTTGATACGTCAGTAGTTTTCGAGGAAGGAGGAGTTGATCGAGCTCAAGACCAGTACCAAGACTTGTTTCAAGGCAAGTTGTACCTTTGACCTTGTTGAACCTAGTTTTCTAAAATTACTTTGCTTCAAATTATTGCATATTATTTCAAGTACTTAATTGTTTAAAAACTTTGGGATTAGCTATACATCTACTTGATTATATCCACCTTGCTCATTGTATTATCCTAATGTTTTGTCACCCTATCTTGGTTAATTATTAGTTGCTATTTTTATAGCACCAACGTGGGTTGGTTAGACACGAATAGTCTGCTTAACCATGTAACGGGTTATTGTTATCATTTTGAGTTGCAAATCTAAACTTGACTAAGTGATTATGGAACAAATTTGTGGAAAGACGTGTGTTGTATGTTATTGTTGAACACGGAGTAGAAGGATCCTGATTCTCTATGTTTTCCACACTAGTCGAAGCAACTAACGATACAGTTCAACAAAATGATAGAAAGTCCATATCATGCATTTTATTCATATTATCAAAATTTTATTACAAAAGGGCACAAAGCCAAAAGAAAAGTATAGTGGAAACATAAAATAGTAGTAAGCCACACGATACACCATAGGCAATCGTTTGGGGTGCAGCATAGCCATCCAAGTCCTCACCATCCACATAGTACTCCTCTGATTAATAATTTATTAAGCAACGTGAGTGTGAAACGTACTATGCAAGTTACACCCAAATAACCTAATATAATGCATGAGGGTATGACAAAGGATGACTTATATGGCTACGTTTGCATAAAGCGACATTTTTAGTTTAAATAACTTCACTAATTTTCAAGGCCATTACACTATATCTAGAAATTTATTTTAAATTTCGTTTCATCATTTGTGTTTTGTATAAACCTTCATACATGATTGGTGAAGGAATAACTCCCTTAACACCGGCTATCTGCCCAATTGCCAAATTTGGATAAACTATCTAAAAACAAGGTGTTAAATCATTTTTAAATCAAAACAAAAGTCTAATCAGCGAAAGGCTTTATTCAGCTTGTCCATGACCGTGGACATGGCTATTCGAATAGTTTTACACTCTGTAGAAGTTGTATGACTTTACCCACAAAGGATAGTCTGTGTAACATCCCAAATTTTCAGAGCTTAAAAATCTTTTAAATAGTTAGTAGGGAAAAATTCACCATTTGGTTTTATTTGATTTTAATTTCAGAAGCTTAATATTGGACTTTACAATCAAAAATATTTAATGTGAATAATCCCAACATGAACAATAACCAAAACTATTTTATTTGGGTTCTATGTGCTCAGATATATTTTCTAGATTTTTCTAAAATTTTTTTTGAGTTCATTTGCTATTTTCTATTGCCTATTTGAATTTTGGTATTTTCTAAATAAGAAAAACTAATTAAAATCTCGAAATCCTTTGGGCCTAATCTCCCGACCCATTTCACATTTCGCACGCGCAGCCGTTGTGGCCCGGCTCCCCGCCACCGCTTGCCTGCTGCGCCGCCTCCGCCGCTTGCATTGCCGGGCCCGCCGAGGTCGTCGTCTCCGCGCTTCTTCCGCGCCCGAAGTCGGTCGCCGCGCCCGCCATTAGAGCTTCTAGAAGCTCAATCCGACAACGAGCTTTCCTAACTAAAACTTCCTGTTTTATTGCCAAATCTTATCTCCTATCCCCTTCCTATTTAGGTAAAATCATATCCCGAATTCCTTTTAACGCGAGATCGAGTTCGTGGCGACCTCGGACTCCTTTTTAGGGTTTGCCGCGCGCTCCCCTGCTCCTCCCGACTCCTATAAAAGTCCCCGAGGATCGCCTCTCTCCCGCATCGAACCCCAACCCTAGATCACCCGAGAGCCCCTGCGCGCGCCGTTCTTTGGTTTTTGGTTTTCCACCCGCAAGGTCTCGGTGAGCTCTTCCGCCGCCGTCGATCTGCCGAGCACGCCGATCGCACCACCAAAGATCGCACGAGCATAAGCAACCTCCGGTCTGTCCACTTCGCCGAGCATCGCGGAACTCCGATCCGACAAATCGGAGCTGCTCCTCCGCTTTAACGCCGCCACGGCCATCTCTCGGTGCCTCGCGCTCGTGAGTGCACCATCGGTTCGCAATAACAAGGGCTTCCGTCACGGTACCATCGGTCCTCGCCGGAGCGCGCCGCTCGCCGTTGCCGTGCGGTCTAGAGCGCCGCCGCTTGTCGGGCTGACGTGGCCGTCCACGTCGGCTGCCATCTCACCGCGCCGCTTGTCGCGCGGCGCGTGGCTCGCCTCGACGCACGCGGCGTGGTACGATCCACCGGGTTCCGAGTTCAGGCTCGGTAGACTCGATCTACCAGTGAGCGTGTCACCGGCAGTGGGACCCACTGCCGGGCCGCTATCACCCGTCGAACATCTCGCGACGTCGACTTGCGCAATAATCTGATTTTCCTTTAGGAAAATAATTCGGGAAAATCATGAAATACTGATTTTCAGCATCTTATGTATTTTCAATCTTCCAAAGGCCATAACTTTTACATCCGAACTCCGATTGAGCCCATTCAAATTTCTAAATTTGTCTAAATTCGAGATCTATCTAATTATTATTTTTATTTAATTTTTGGAGTTTGTTTTGCCTCTGTTATTTATTTGTTTTGGTTGTTTTGCTTCGTTTGTGCGTAGGACGTCGATACTTGGGTTTTAAATCGAAGAAGGCTTCAACCAAGTTCAAGACCAGTACATAGACCTATTCCAAGGAAAGTCATACCTTTGATCATATTGAATCCCAGTTTTCCCAAATTATATTGTGTTGAATTATTGTATTTACTTTAATTATGGGTTTAATCGCTTTTGGGCTAGTTATTGATCCAAACTGTTATGTTCACCTTGCCTACTTGTATACCTTAATCTTTTGTCGCCTAGATTGGTTTATTATTTAGTTGGTACTAACATATTACCAACATGGTTGGTTAGACCAGACTAGAATTGCTTAGCCATGCTACGAGTCATCATCTCATGTGAGTGCGATTATGAAATTGACTAAGTGATTATGGAGCTGTGTGATAAAGCGTGTGTTTGTGTGCTATTACTCGTGATGGCATATGTTGCACTAAACCAACTGGGTGGTAAAAGATTTAGACCGAGGCAAGTGGTGGATCTGTGTGAATCGTGGCTTTGTGATTGGGATTTATCGTGTGGTTTAGTTAGAAAAGCTCGAAGTCTTGCCTTGGTCAATTAAGGACTTAACTTTGTGCGCCATTGAACTGAGCTATACTGTACGACCGCATGTCTGGTGACAGGCCTAACTTAGTAGGTTACGGAGTTTCAACATTGGGGTTCAGGTGGATAGGTTAAGCTTTGTGATATGGGACTGTGTGAATAAGAACGTCAATGTTGAGACAAAGTTGCCGAACTGTTATGTTACGATTAGTGCTAGCTACACTAGTTGTATCGTGTGGGTAAAGTGTACAAACCTCTGCAGAGTGTTAATCAATCTATTCGAATAACGCGTCCTCGGTCATGGACAACGCTCGGGGATTTCACATGAGGGGTAGTGTTCATAAAATGTGGGATTGGGAGCTGTGTGATCTCAATCATATGGCTGTGTGAATCAATCAGTTTAGCTGTGTGTCTTTGTGGAAACAACTGTTAAATTAATATTGCTTATTTGTTTTAAATTATGCTTTCAATCTATTATTTGTATTCAATTGCAAATGTTGCATTTCTGCAAAATAACCACGAAGCCATTCCTTTGGAATAAGCACGCATCTATATATTGCATTACGTGGTATGATTTGCAGTGCGGTTGTGTACTCACGCTTGTTGTAAAACTTGCGTCCAAACCTACTGTATGGAGGAGTCTTCACCTTTCGAGGAGGAGTTTGTGGAAGAAGGTTGATCGCTAGGTCATCGATCGATCGGTTACTGTGGTGTCTTGATTGGAGTTTGCGGAGTTTATTTCGTTCTGCTGCGGTATTTCTTTAGTGTTAGCCTGCGTGGCTTAATAAGTTGTAACCCGACCTTAAGGTCAAAACTCTAAGTTGTTACTCAAATTATTCGTTTATGTTATATTTCGCATGTGTGGATTGATATTCACCTATGTTACTTTGTGTGCACTAGCGTGATCTGGACTAGTGCGAGAATACACAGAGGGTCGAGTGCATTTTGGGTCTCGGCGGAGGTGGTATCGAGCCATATTGTTGTGTAGGTCTTGACCTTAGTTAGATCGGCCGTTTTTAGAGAGTCCAAATTATTTTCTAAAAGAAAACCAACTTGCAAAAGTAACCTCATCGCTTAACTCCTCTCATGTCTCTCTAGACTCATCTATTGCTAAGGATTTTCCCTCTCTCGCTGTTTTTAAGTTGTTCTTACCGTCTCTGTCTTTTGGACAGAATCCTCGCCTGAGACCTATGGTGAGCGTTGTGGAGGTTACTGTGCGAACTTTGGAAGCTTGCGGTACTTGGAGGTTTTGATCGTCCGTTGTACCGAGGAAACAACCGGATGGTGGATGGACATAAGCGGGCACGATCGTCGCTGACGATCTACGCCGGGATGAACACCAAGGCAAGCCACCGTTGAACATCTCCGTCGGGAGGATCACTTGGAGTGAAGGAATACAGAATCGTCGCGCTGGCCATGCCGGATCTGCCACATCTACATGCGCGAGTTGCAAGGAACCGTCTTCCGCTACCACCCAGAGCGGCCGCGCGTGGAGCTACTCGAACACTATCCATCCACGGAGGGAGAAGAAGATGCCACGTTGATACACCTGCGCGATGCGTCGCCGCCAAGAGGAATCCATGGAGATGATGGCGCGATCTAGGCGGTGCCTACAAGAGCCTGCACTAAGTCGAAGAGAAGATCGCCATCCTAGAAGAGATATCGGGCGCCCACCACGAGGCGCGACCAAGAAGAGGAAGAAGATCTAGAAGAACATGAAGAATCGAGGAAGATCCAGAGGAAGTGGGCGAACCGGAGGAGCACTGTCGCGCCATCGGCGCTGTTCTGTTGCACGATTCAGGGCACCGGGATCGGTTCTAAGATGCCGGCCACGATTCAAGGTCTACGAGCAGGTGAGCACGGCCGTGGTTGTGGAGGTTACCTCAGCGACTGAGTTCGCTAAGGCCTAGGTTCGCAATTGAGGCTTAGTGTGTTAAGCCGCGTCAGTCTAAGCCTAGTTGTGTCGCCCTTTAGGCGTTAGATTGTGTGCTTAGGTTCGCTATTTTCTTGGAGTGTGAGTATGAGCTGCAAAGGCCCTTAGGCATCATTTGCAAGCCATACTAAGTTCTTAAGTAATAAAGTTGCTTTTGGTTCTCTCAGTTGTTGTTGGGTTTAACCAATCCCCCGCTTAGTTCTTAACTCACCCCATGCTTGCTACCTTATCTAACCCTTGGAGCTTCGCCAGATGGTTACAACTCTTGACGATTGCAAGTGGTTGGTACCCACACCAAGTGAGTGGGCGGACCGGCGGCGAGAGGCGAGTTCCGCCACAAGACCTTTAGTGGATCTGCGAGAACTTTGGGTCTTTTATGGCAGCATGCATACGGTTGATGCATGCCATGATGAACCGAATGCAAGCTATAAGTGAGCGGAATAACAACAACCATCACCCCGAGGAGCCCTGCTCATGGCCACCAAGGACCTTCTAAGTTGGCGAAATTCGCGAGGACCCGTCCACCAACATTATTGGACATGTCTCACCGTGGAAGCCGATGATTGGCGGGTGATTGAAAGAAAGCTGCGATCACTCAATGCAAGCAACCATGAAAAGTTCTCTATGCCTCTCACCGGTTGGAGGGCATCGCGGCGAATGGTGGGAGAACTTCTACGCGCTCATGAGGCACCACGAATATCACTTGGGAGGAATTCTCTCGACATTCCACCAATACCACGCACTGAAGGAATTATTGAACTAAAGAAAGATGAATTTCGTGCCTGAAGCAAGGAAGCTTGTCGGTGTCGACTATCTCAACAAGTTCTCACAACTTGCTCGTTATGCTGCGAGAAGATGTTGCAATGGACAAGGCTCGCGAGTCGTTTACGAAGGGACCAACACTGGACTTGAGTCAATCTCCTTGCACATACCTTCCACGACTTCCAAGAACCGATCAATAAAGCTTTAGTCATGGAGGATAAGCGCAAGGCGGAAGACAATCGCAACGCGGATGATCAGCGAGGAGGCGGCAATTCCAACAGAGCAAGGGCGGTGCCACCGCAGGTTCAGCGGTTTCTCCACGAACTCCGCCAGACACACGCACCAACCTCGGCACCTCGCCCGCTTGCTCGAACACTCGCACCCAAAGACCGACCAACGCTAATCCAATCAACAAGTCGCAAGAGCCAAGGGTGTGCTATACTTGCCGTCAACGTGCCACTCGCCGTCGGTGTCCACAGAGGGGAACGATCACTCCGATTCGTTTCAACCTTGAGCTACACCACATAAGACACCGCACCGGGTCACCAACAGGAACTTTCCAAGCCCCAACCAGCCGGGAGGAGGGCGCGGTCCGTGGTCCGAGGCCGTGTCAACCACGTCACCCTGGAAGGAGCACAGGAAGCACCAGACGTCGTCTGGGTAAGTTCCTGGTTAATTCAGTACCCGCATCAGTTCTGTTTGATTCTGGAGCTTCGCATTCTTTTGTGTCTGAAGTTTTTGCAACTAAGAATAAGTTGGAGGCTATACAACTTAAGCATACTCTATTAGTTCAATCGCCTCGAGCAGAGCTAAGCTCTAGAGTGGGTTGTTTAGGAGCTAACTTACTCATAGTTGGAGTTGAGTTTCTAGCCAACCTAATTGTTCTAGACAGCCAAACCCTAGATGTCATTCTTGGCATGGATTGGCTATCCAAGCACAAAGTCATCTTTGGATTGTGGCCGAAGAGCCGTAACGGTTGAGAATGCGATGGAAGGAAAGTGGAGTCTCTAGCCACATCAGTTCGTGAAGGGCACTTGCTAGTAAACAGTCTGAAGACCATTGCAATGGAGAATGTACCAATAGTCGAGAATACCGGATGTGTTTCGGAAGAGTTACCGAATGCCACGGATCGTGACATCGAGTTCGTCATTGATCTAGTGCGGGGGCCACGCCAATTTCTAAGCGACCTTATCGAATGCCGGTGGCGAGTTAGCGAAATGAAGAAGCGATTGAAGAACTTCTCGAGAAAGGTTTCGTAAGACCAAGTTCGTCACCGTGGGGAGCACCGGTCTTGTTCGTCAAGAAGAAAGACGGAAGCATGAGGATGTGTATCGACTCACCGTTCTCTCAACGAGGTCACTATCAAGAATAAGTATCCATTGCCCGGGATAGATGATCTGTTTGACCGGATGAAGGAGCGGAGTGTTCTCAAAGATCGACTTGCGATCGGGCTACCATCGATTGAAGATCTACCTAAGGATATACCAAAGACCGCTTTCTTAACGCGGTATGGACATTATGAGTTCTTGGTCATGTCATTTGGGTGACAAATGCTGACTTACTTCATGAACATGATGAACAAAGTCTTCATGGAATACGGACAAGTTTGTAGTGGTATTCATTGGCGATATTCGTTTATTCCAAATCGGAGGAGGAACACGCAGAACACACGAGGTTAATTTTGGAGAAACTCGGGGAGCATCGGTTGTATGCCAAGTTGATAAGTGTGACTTTTGGAAGAAGGAAGTGGATTTCCTTGGCCATGTGATGACCGCCGATGGAGTAGCGATTGATCCGGGAAAAGTAAAAGCGGTGTTACAGGACCACCAAGGCGTAACCTGATTGCGGTTTCTTGGGAATGGCGGGTTACTACCGCCGCTTCATGAAGGATTCTCCTCAATTGCTAAGCCTCTTACGCAATTGTTGAAGAAGGAGAAGAAGTTCACTTGGACTGACTTGTGAAACAAGTTTTCAAGAGTTAAAAAGCGCTCGACCACACCCTAGTGTTGATTCTACGGACATCCGAAGGACTTGATATCTGTGATGCTTCGCGTCAAGGACTAGGGTGTGTCCCGATGCAAGAAGGGAAGCGATTGCGTATGCATCAAGACAACTAAGACCACATGAAGAGAATTACCCTACTCATGATCCGAATTAGCTGCGTGGTGCATGCTTTAAAGATTTGGCGTCACTACCTTATCAGAATCGTGTGAAGTCTACAGATCATAAGAGCCTAAAGTACATCTTCACCCATCGAGACTGAACATGAGGCGAGAAGATGGTTAAAATTGATCAAGGATTACAATCTTGGAATCCACTACCATCCGGAAAAGCCAACGTAGTTGCAGGGCGCTCTAAGTCGTAAGGATTCTTGTAATGCTTTGGAAGTAAAGGAAAGTTGCCCGTAACTCTATGAAGAATTTCAAAAGCTAAGGCTAGAAGTTGTGTCAGAAGGATTTATAGCCAATTTGGAAGTACAGTCTACCTTGGAGAAGCAGATTCGTGAAGCACAACCAAAGGATCTCGTGTTGTCAGAGATCAAGATCAAAATGGCAGAAGGAAAATTTAAAGATTTCACCAGGGATAACCAGGATATACTCTGGATTAATGGTCGATATCTGTGTACCAGATATCGACGGTCTAAGACAGTTGATCTTGAAGGAAGCCCATGACTCAAAGTATTCGATTCACCACGAAGTACCAAGATGTACGGGATGTTAAGAATAAATTTTGGTAGCCAAATTTGAAACGGAAGTCGCGAGTTCGTGGCCTTGTGCGACACTGTCGAGAAAATAAAGGCGAACACGAGAGACCAGCGGAGTTTGTTGCCGCCGAAAGATTCGAGAATGGAAGTGGGAAGAAATGGGATGGATTTCATCACCGGTTTACCCAAGACCCAATCGAGTTCGATTCGATCCGGGTAATAGTTGATCGATTGACCAAGGTCGCACATTTTTCGCCATCAAAACCACGTGCTCGGGAGATCGCCTTGGAGTTGTACATGGCGAGATTGTCGGTTGCATGGAGTGCCGGGAAAATAGTGTCGGATCGAGGATCTCGGTTCACCTCTCGCTTTGGCGTAGTTTGCATGAAGCATTGGGTACCCATCGAATTTCGATCGCATATCATCCATAGACGGATGGACGGATGAAAGAGTCAATCGATATTGGAGGATATGCCGAGAGCTTGCGCTCTAGCGAATGCTACCGATGGGATAAAAGTTTGTCGTATGCGAGTTCTCGTACAACAACGATTATCAAGCCAATCGCAAATGTCGCCATTTGAAGCTTTGTATGGCCGTGCTCTAGAACCCCGTTAAATTGGTCGAGACAATTTGAGCGTATAGTGTTCGGGCCGATATCGCCCAAGAGGCGTAAGAAGCAGTGTCTATGATCGGGAAAGGCTAAAAATAGCCGATCAAAGCGTAAAGGTTATGCTGATAACGCGTCGAGATCTCGCCGAGCGAGAAGATTTTGTCTATCTTGAATGACCCGCCGAGAGGTGTCAAAGGTTTCATGCCAAAGGAAGCTTGTCCCGTGTATGTTGGCCCGTTCAAGATTTTGGGAACGCCGTGGGAAGTTGCTTACCAATTGGAGCTACGCGATCGTTAGCGAGTACATGATGTCTTTCATGTCTCGTGATTGAAGAAGTGTCTTCGTGTGCCGAAGAGCAAGCCGTTGGAATCAATTGTTTTGAAAGAGGATCTTACCTACAAGGAGCGGCCGGTCAAGATCTTGGATGTCGCAGAGCGCCTCACCGAAGCAGCAAGCTTCGTTTTGCAAGGTCGATGGAGCAACCACTCGAAGGAGAAGCGGCGTGGGAGCGTGAAGAAGAAAAGCCGAGTTCCCTAATCTTTTCTCTAGCTAGCTTTGAATCTCGGGGCGAGATTCCTTTAAGGGGGGAGGTTTGTAACATCCCAAATTTTCAGAGCTTAAAATTCTTTTAAATAGTTAGTAGGGAAAAATTCACCATTTGGTTTTATTTGATTTTAATTTCAAAAGCTTAATATTGGACTTTACAATCAAAAACATTTAATGTGAATAATCCCAACATGAACAATAACCAAAACTATTTTATTTGGGTTCTATGTGCTCAGATATATTTTCTAGTTTTTTCTAGAATTTTTTCTGAGTTCATTTGCTATTTTCTATTGCCTATTTGAATTTCTGGTATTTTCTAAATTAGAAAAACTAATTAAAATCTCGAAATCCTTTGGGCCTAATCTCCCGAGCCCATTTCTGCTTCATCGCACGCCGTAGCCCTGGCCGCGACCAGCTCCTGACCCAGCTACCGCCACCCAGCGCCTGTGCGTGCCGCCTCCGTGTGCCGCTGCCGGTGGGCCCGCCGAGGTCGTCGTCTCGCACGCTTCTTCCCGCGTCAGAAGTCGGTGCGCCCGCCATTAGAGCTTCTAGAAGCTCAATCCGACAACGAGCTTTCCTAACTAAAACTTCCCTGTTTTCGCTGCAAAATCTTATCTCCTATCCCCCCGTTCCTATTTCCGGTAAAATCATATCCCGAATTCCTTTTAACGCGAGATCGAGTTCGTGCTGACCTCGGACTCCTTTTAGGGTTTTGCCGCCGCCTCCTGCACTCCTCCCGACTCTCCTATAAAGGCCCCAGGATCGCTCTCTCCCGCATCGTAACCCCAACCCTAGATCACCCGAGAGCCCCGCACGCCGCCGTTGCTGGTTTTGGTTTTCCACCGCAGGTCTCGGTGAGCTCTTCGCGCCGTCGATGCGCCGAGCACGCCGATCGCACCACCGGCGATCGCACGAGCATAAGCAACCTCCGGTGCTGTCCACCCGCCGAGCATCGCCGAACTTCGATCCGACAAATACGAGCTGCTCCTCCGCTTTAACGCCGCCGCGGCCATCTCGGGTGCCTCGTCGCCGTGAGTGCACCATCGGTTCGCATAACAAGGGCTTCCGTCGTACCATCGGACCTCGCCGGAGCGCCGCCGCTCGCCGTTGCCGTCGCGGTCGAGCGCCGCCGCTTGTCGGTCGACGTGGCCGTCCACGTCGGCCGCCATCTCACCGCCGCTGCGTGTCGCGCGCGTGGTGCCTCGTCGCGACGCACGCGTGCACGATCCACCGGGTTCGAGCCTCGGCTCGGTGAGACTCGATCTCACCGTGAGTCGTGTCCCCGCAGGTGGGACCCACTGTTACGCCGATCAGAACCCGTCGAACGCCCCGCTGACGTCGGCATGCGCAATAATCTGATTTTCCTTTAGGAAAATAATTGAAATTCATGAAATCGATTTTCAAAGATATTATGTATTTTCAATCTTCCAAAGGCCATAACTTTTACATCCGAACTCCGATTGAGCCCATTCAAATTTCTAAATTTGTCTAAATTCGAGATATATCTAATTATTATTTTTATTTTATTTTTGGAGTTTGTTTTGCCTCTGTTATTTATTTGTTTTGGTTGTTTTGCTTCGTTTGTGCGTAGACGTCGATACTTGGGGGTTTAGTCGAAGAAGGCTTCAACCAAGTTCAAGACCAGTACATAGACCTATTCCAAGGCAAGTCATACCTTTGATCATATTGAATCCCAGTTTTCCCAAATTATATTGTGTTGAATTATTGCATTTACTTTAATTATGGGTTTAATCGCTTTTGGGCTAGTTATTGATCCAAATCGTTATGTTCACCTTGCCTACTTGTATACCTTAATCTTTTGTCGCCTGGATTGGTTTATTATTTAGTTGGTATTAACATATTGCCAACATGGTTGGTTAGACCAACTAGAATTGCTTAGCCATGCTACGAGTCATCATCTCATGTGAGTGCGATTATGAAATTGACTAAGTGATTATGGAACTGTGTGATAAAACTGTGTGCTGTGTGTGCTATTACTCGTGATGGCATGTGTTGCACTAAACCAACCGGGTGGTAAAAGATTTAGACCGAGGCAAGTGGTGCATACTTGTGTGAACTGGTGGCTTTGTGATTGGGATTTATCTGTGTGGTTTAGTTAGAAAATCGAAGTCTTGCCTTGGTCAATTAAGGACTTAACTTTGTGCGCCATTGAACTGAGCTATCTGATGCGACCGCATGTCCGTGACAAGCCTAACTTAGTAGGTTACGGAGTTTCAACATTGGGGTTCGTGGATAGGTTAAGCTTTGTGATATGGGATCGTGTGAATAAGAACGTCAATGTTGATAATGAAGTTGCCGAACTGTTTTCTTACGATTAGTGCTAGCTACACTAGTTGTATCGTGTGGGTAAAGTGTACAAACCTCAGAGTGTTAATCAATCTATTCGAATAGCCGCGCCTCGGTCATGGACAACGCTGGGGATTTCACATGAGGGGTAGTGTTCATAAAATGTGGGATTGGGAGTGTGTGATCTCAATCATATGGTCAGTGTGAATCAATCAGTTTATTGTGTGTCTTTGTGGAAACAATCATTAAATTAATATTGCTTATTTGTTTTAAATTATGCTTTCAATCTATTATTTGTATTAAATTGCAAATGTTGCATTTACGCAAAATAACCACAAGCCATTCCTTTGGAATAAGCCCGCATCTATATATTGCATTCTGTGGTATGATTTGCGAGTGCGGTTGTGTACTCACGCTTGTTGTAAAACTTGCGCCCAAACCTGCTGTATGGAGGAGTCTTCGCTGCTTTCGAGGAGGAGTTTGTGGAAGAAGGTTGATCGCTAGGTCATCGATCCCGATCGGTTGCACTGTGGTGTGTTGATTGGAGTTTGCGAGTTTATTTCGTTCACTGCAAGATTTCTTTAGTGTTAGCCTGCGTGGCTTAATAAGTTGTAACCCGACCTTAAGGTCAAAACTCTAAGTTGTTACTCAAACTATTCGTTTATGTTATATTTCGCTTGTGTGGATTGATATTCACCTATGTTACCATTGTGTGCACTAGCGTGATCTGGACTAGTGCGAATACAGAGGGTCAGTGCATTTTGGGTCCCGACGACCGCTTAATATGTCGTTCAAGACACGCCCGTAGGCATGTGACTAAGTGACTATCACAAGGCCTTTACCCTACACTATCCCAACGTTGTTATGTCCACTAAGGTTTCACTATCGCCAGGTTTCACCCCAAGCGATAAGCCCCTCTTTCGCCATGTGGGTACTAAAAGTAGGTCTTCACAACACCCACACCCACAAAGGATAGTCTGCTTAATATGTCCGCCAAGACATGCTTCCGTAGGCGTGTGACTAAGCAAATATCACAAGGCCTTTACCCTACACTATCCGAACGTTCTTATGTCCGCTAAGGTTTCACTATCGCCAGGTTTGACCCCAAGCTATAACCCCCTCTTGCATCATGTGGGTACTAAAAGTAGGTCTTCACGACACCCACACCTCAAAATAGCACAACCACGGTGAAACATTACAAGTTGGTGAGCCTGGTCTATCCCATACCAGAATTGTGGTAGTACGGTTATGCATATGGCTTAACAATCCGCAACTCGTAGACCGGCCCTTAACTGACTGGGCGACTTCTAAAAGTAACCCCTGGGCCTCGACCATTCACTGAGACGAGGCCGTGCATAAACTTGCACCCACCAACTATTCATTTCGCCCAAGTCTAAACCAGTTTTTAATTTTATTTCATTTTTCAAATCATTTGTAAATTTCTGTGGCATAATAATGACATAGAGTCATTTTAAATCTATAGTACAATCTTTGGCAAATTTTTTCCAAATTAAACATTTTAGGTTTAAGTATGTCTTTGCATAATATTTTCCAAATGGTTCCTAGTTCATATTATTGAACCAACTAGGTTTTTCATCTAAGGTGACAAGGTATAACTAATTCAAATGACAAAATTTGTCCATACAAAGGAATTAGGAATAACTACAATAATTTTAAACAGGGATTTAAATTAAATTGAATATAAATAAGAAATGAAATAATAATTTAAAATATAATTTAAATAATTTAAATTACTGGGATACAAATATGATCAACTAATGTAACTTGCCTTGCTCAAATTGTTGTTGATCGGACTCATCGAAGAACTCTAGCTCTCTGGAGTCGTCGAAGTCTATACGCAAAAATAAGCCAAATTCAAATAAAATTCAAATGAACTACAAATGAAATAATTTTGGTTTAGTTAGCTAGATTATAATTCAATCGGAGATCATATGAAGGAGAACAAGTCCTTGGAAGTTTGAATTCTAAAGAAATTAACCTAAATTCAATTTTCAGATTTAATGAATGGCTTGCCACATCATGAGGGGTGGCACTCGGGACCTTATGGTCGTCGGTGCTACACACAATGGTGATGAGTGTGCATGTGTGCAAAAGTACAAGGAAGGAGTGGGAACTGGTGCACGTTTATGCGAGAAGGGCATGATGGGGTGGCCGCGGCGAGGCTCGTCTTGGCCGGCAAAGGCGTTACGCAACGTTCAGTCAAGTGAGTGCACGCATAGGTTAGAACGTGGGAAGGCAGAGCACGGGGTATAGACAATGTCGACAGGGCTTCAACGGCGGTGAGGCAATCGACAATGGTGCACTTCGGGACAACGCGAAGAAAAGCAAAATCCGGTGAAGTGAGAGCAAGTGGGAGCTAGGGCTTGGGATTGGTTGAGTGACAGTGGGGTGAGGGTACTCCTTTTATAGGGCAAGGCGATGGCCGAGGCGAGAAAGTGGGTGGGGTTTTAAGTCACACGTGCGAGCAAATGCGGGTAAAAGGGGGGAAGAAATAGGCATTTGAATGCGCAAGAGAATGGAGTAGAATCGTGGACTTGAATGCGCATGATTCCAAGCAAAAATGGTCACTTGAATGCACAAAAGCAGTGAGAATGGTGGCGAGGCTCGTTCGGCCGGTGAAGGAAGAAGGCGGTGGGAGGGATGACAGGTGGGGCCTACCGGTCAGTGAGGGCGAGAGAGAGAGAGAAGAGAGAGGAGGGCACGGGAGTAGGCTGGGCGGGGAAAAATGGGCCACACGTAAAAGAAAAGAAGTGGGTGGAGGAAGAAATTTGGCCCGAGAGGGATTTCTAATTTTGTTTGATTTTGAATTATAGAAATTGAGTTAAATCAAATAGGCTTTTCAAAAATAGCAAATAGAGTTCAAAAATTCTAGAATAATTCACATAAATGCCCTGAATTATTTTGAACTTAAATAAAATATTTTTAACTCAAAATTTGTATTTAGATTTGCAAATAATTTATTTTTTGTTTAAAATGAATTGGGAAAAACTTTTTAAAATCCAGAAAATTCAAGGAAATTAATTATAATTTTCTTTTTAACAGAAATATAATTTTGGGATGTTATAAACCTACCCCCCTTAAAGGGAATCTTGACCCTGAGATTCAGACTAGCTAGCAAAGAGGTGGGGATACTCGGCTTTCAAATCTTCTTCTCGTTCCTAAGTAGCCTCCACTTCTAAGTGATTGCTCCACTACACTTAGCAAGAACGGATGAGCTTGCTTCTAGTGATGCATTCTGCCACATCAAGAATCTTGATTGGATGCTCCACATAAGTGAGATCTTCCTACAGATCAATGCTCTCAAGCGGGGTTTGCTCTGTTGGTACTCGAAGACATTTCTTCAATTGAGACACATGGAAGACATCATGAACTGCGGATAGTGATTCTGGTAACTCAAGCTAATATGCAACTTCACATCTTTTTCCCAAAATCTTGTATGGTCTAACAAATCTAGGTGTAAGTGTTCCTTTGGTTTGAAACATTTTCACTCCTCTAAGTGGAGTCTCTCTGAGAAAGACAAAATCTCCTATTTCAAAGGACATATCTCTTCGACGATTGTCAACATAACTTTTCTGTCGGGACTGTGTACTTTCAACCATTCCTTTATGACTTTTACTTTATTTTCAGCCATTGTAATTAAAGTAGGGCCAAATAACTGATGTTCTCCTCCTTGATCCCAAACAAGAGGTGTTCTACACTTCGTACCATACAATGCTTTGAACGGTGACATCTGAAGACTTGCTTAATAGCTGTTATTGTACGAAAATTCTGCATAGGAAAGATTCATGTCCCAACTAGTTCCATAATCTAAGGCACAAGCTTGCAACATATCTTCTAAAATCTGATTCACCCTTTCTGTTTGGTTTTGTTTGGGGATGATAAGTAGTGCCGAAATTGAGTCTTGTTGCCAATATCTCATGTAGACTTTTCCAAAACCTTGATGTGAACTACGAACCTTTGTCTGATACTATCTTCTTTGGAACACCATGCAGACAAACAATCTTTTCCATATACAGCTCTACCAGTTTGTTACCTCCATACTTGGTCTTGACTGGAATAAAATATGCCACTTTAGTCAATCGGTCTATTATAACCCAAATGGAATCATATCTTGATTAGGTCCTAGGAAGTCTAGTAATAAAATCCATACCAATCTCTTTCCATTTTCATTCTTGAATCGATAATGGTTACAACAACCCTACCAGTCTTTGATGTTCTGGCTTGACCCTTTGACATACATCACAATGTGCAACATATTCAACAATTTGTCGTTTCATGCTGACCCACCAATATTTTTCTTTTAAATCCTAGTACATGTGAGAGCCGCCGAGTGATTTAACTTGTAATGCTTAATCCTCTAACTGGTCCTAGCATCACAAATTAAATTTCCCCGCTCTTGGTGTATTATGTACCTCCCAGGAGAGGTACACATACACTCTCACAAACATCAATATCAATCCATACACAAGTTATTCCAATACTGACAACTTCATAATTTTACAACATATGAACATACAAGGTTTAATTTTGTACAAAGGGTCAACCGACTGAAAAGCAAGATAAATATCAAGTACGCAGCGGAAAACAGAAATAAACTGAAATAAAATCATAACTTAACCAGCAATGGAGTCCCAATGGCTTGCCATAACCCACAGGCAACCGACTGGGGTTAAAACCTTAGCAAAACGACGTTCCTGCGCAATCTTTCCTTACTAAGCCTATAGCTACATGCAAGCTCTACTCAATGGAGAAGGCTATAGGGTTCATTTTCAGCACAAAGCAATATTTCAATTTAAATACAATGTAGTAGATTCAAATAGCAAGTAAGCAAAGATTTTAAATATTTGAAATAACAACGAGTAATCATCTACAGGTGGCTGCCCCCGCAGCACACAACAATAGCATGAGAAACCATTCTCAATACCACCCATCAAGTTTTAAGGTTAATTTTCGAAAAGTTGAGTCTAATTCTTGCACGACCTAACCAAGCATGTCCATAAACTAGGACAAGGCCATTCAAATAGTTTATACCCTGCAGGGGTGTACAACTTTACCCAGATGTTAGACTGCTCTTTTTGCCATGTGATGTAGCACACTTCTGAAGGTATACCAGCAGAGCTAAGTTCTACGAGACGCTTTCCATTGGAATGTATTAATTAAGAGTCGCACATATGGGGGTTGATCCTCTGTGAACTGCCTATTTTGGGCTCCCACGGGGAACCCATACGTTGTGTCAGAGACATCGGCCATAGAAAAGGACCGATGCTCCTAGCACTACAAGAAAAACATATATACAATAACACATAACTCGCAACGAAAAGCACATACGTTGCAGGACCAACTCAGCCCACCACCTCTCACATTCAAATAAAACTGTTTGGCTGTTCCCCTCTAAATTCATTTTATCCTAACTTCCCTCCTCTCTTAGTCTGTTAGTCCTCGTTCGCTGCTGCCTGCCCCTCGCCCGTTGCCGCGTCCCCCTTGCCCCTCACCCGCCTCACTCGTCCCTCGCCTTCGTGCCTGTCCCTCCCTCCCATCCGCGCCACACCGTCCTCCTCCACGCCGCATCTCCTGCTTCGCCTCCTCCATCCCTGGCTTTCAGTGGCGTCCTCAAGCACCGCTACTCCGACTTCATTGTCCATGAATTCGCCCACGACGACTCCCTCGTCTACCTCACCTCCTTTGATCTCCCCGATGAGGTACGTGCATTTCCTCACCAGGGGAGGGAGTGATGTCTCGCCGGTTATTCTCTCGGCTGACGCCTTCCTGTCCGTCTATGCCTCTATGGTGGGCCCCTGATCCCTCACTGCTCTCCACCATTCGCCCATCAAGAAGAGTGAATCTCTAGCGAGCTCGAGCTCTGATGGCACGCGGAGGCAGCTACGGCTGGGCCCTCATGGCAGGCATCAATGCCGCACTCGCTGCCATCTCCGCCAAGTTCTTCACGCCTCTGGTACTAAACTAACACATCCCTTTTCCTCTGATCTGATTCTTTTCTTACTGTACCTGCAACCTCCTTTAGGTTGCCTCAGCCTTCAGGCTATTTGTTATTGATGTTCAGTTCATATACATGGATCGTTGACTTAGATTCTTAGTATGATTTAGCAAATTTTATGTAGATGTGGCCCTCTTACGTTCAGAAGCATAACTGAGATCATGGAGAAATTACTCTTTCTCTTCTTTTTTAAGAAATGGAGAAATTACTCATTGATGTTAACTAAAACTATGGTAAAGAAGTTGAAAATTAGCTTGTGAAAGTACCTCGATAGTATCGGTTTAATTTCTCCTACTAATGTGTTAGTACTATTGCCTTAGATTTGGAGCCCATGGTTGATAATCTCACTAAGTTTGATCTCGCCTTACAAAGTTGCTGAAATATGGCATGGCAATACTTTTCAATGTGACAATGTGGGGATCCTATGTGAACAGCCTCAAAGCTTTGTCGGTGCTCCACGCAACCGTCAGAAACTTCACTGCCAACTTCATCTCGTCAGGTCTAGCAGGGTATTTTCTGTTCCAAGAGCCCCTGCCTTCTAAGGTAATATGGCAATTGTCCATTTTTTGGTGTGGTGGTAACTCATCGAGCAAGCTTCTAATGCAAAGCAAACAGAATGCAAGTGTATTTGTTTTAGTTTATGGCTAAGAAATTCGCTCTTTTCCTCCTTTTTAAATAATGTGGATTTTCCTAGGTTGATTTGTCGCCTTGCATCTTGCTTAGTAGGACTGAACAAGTGTATCCTTAGTACTAAGGAAAATCCAATGGTGACAATGAAGATAAATTTGATGACTTAATTTGATCCCGAATTGGTTGTCTGAAGAGTCACATGGCATTAAAAAAAATATAATTTAGCGCTCTATGATGTATAGTTGATTAATCGGGATGAATAACTGTAACACCCTGGCTATTCGGAAGCCAAGATGTCACCTAAATCATCTAACATACAACCATAATGCGGAAGAATTTGAAATAAGTATATCAACTAATGACAGCATTAAAATAAATAGGACATGGTAAAGGTATCCTTCCTTCACCTTCTAAGTTATTTAATACTGATCATCAATAAAGAAGGTTCACATGCAGTATTAAATCAACATCATTGTGGAGAAGGTGTCCTTCCTTCACCAATTATAATTTAATTATTACAGTTCATCATTAACGAATAAAAGATAGAACTAAAATTAAATCTTGAACATGAATTTGATGATGTGAACAAGTAGTGCGTGCCTACTCCATCCCAAGTGAGCCAACATCAGGGATTACCTAAAATAAACAAACAACGCAAGAGTGAGTCCACGACTCAGCAAGTCTGATGAAAGAAGCAGAACACATATACAAACAGGACATCACCATTTAAGGATGCGAACATTTCATCGAATGAGCACTTAAGAAATACATGAAATGAATGAATGTAATCAAGGATGGACTGCACACATGCTTATACCGGTATAGCGAGTGACACACCCGTCGGTGTTCACTTAAGCCTGCACCTTAACAAAAGTGCGGGGATCCAAGTCCTATATGAAGAACGTTTCATATAGGTCTCCAAAGCTGCCCATCTTTGGAATTGATGGGTCTTACGTGCCCATACTTTGGAATTGATGGGTCTTTCAATCCACTCCGTGGGCGGGACATGACAATGTCCAAACACGCCCACATTGGAATGGTCGGACTTACAATCCACTCCCGTGGACATAACATGAATAAAAGGATGCATGATATGAACATGAACAATGCTAATATCATCTTCCAGCATATACTCTACATGTTAAAAGAACATGACCAGTTCAGCATTCCGGGTATCACAAGATGTCACAACATATTCATGTAAACATTCACAATCACAGCACTTAAAATCAACAAAGTACTTGCCTTCCGCGAAGCGCTGCGGTAGTAGGTAAAGAAGATATCCCTAAACCGAAGCCTCTCTTCCTACAGAAGTAAGTACCCGATATAAATACAACATATAACAAAGCACTTCCATTAACGTTCTACAACGCCTTCCCGACAATCCACAATTAACTAATTAGCTCTAATCTGAAAACAGACTACTCAGGCACAACCCGAAACTGGACAGCAGAACGGTAAAAATCATATCTATTGGTCGGGAACTCGGAATGAGGTGAGACCAATTTCTATGGATTATTAACTGACATATCTACAATACTCTAGTTAACAAGTTAACCCAAATCGGCCAATTTAATTTACTGACAGATAACTGAAACAGTAGTACAGAATCTGTCTACACAAATAAGACAGCAGTATGAAAACGATCATAACTTTTAATCTACAACTACGAATTGAGTGTTCTTTAACAATATCAAAAGCTAAGATCAAGGCCTACAATAACCTAGTTGGGTGAAAGCCCTGAATGTTCCATTAACACCCTCATATTTTAAAAGACAACTTGACAGTTTATTCTCGTCAGGATTCTGGACAGCAGAGACGAAAACTAACATAACTTTTTATCCGTATGTCGGAATTCAGTGTTCTTGGCGGCCACCGAAAGCTAAGAACAAAACCTACATATCTCTAGGAGATGGACAACTCAGATTCGGCCTCTAACATCACGAAACAGACCACGCAACAATCTGGACAGAAACTTAAATAATCGCAGCAGGACTTCGATCCAACGAACATGGCATCAAACGCTCCTACTATGATCCAATCAGCGAAGAGGATGAACCATTACCCTTGTAGAACCCTAGGAAGACGCTGATCAAACACCCCGAAGAAGATCCCTTCTCTTCTCCTCCTTTCTCCCTTCTTCTCCCTTCTCTTCTCCTCCTTCTTGTGGCCGGCCAGCAGCAGGACCTCTCCAAGGAGCAGCAATGGAGGAGGTGGAGGTGCAGCACCAAGGGCTTGGGGTGGCGCCAATGGAGGGGGAGATGGGGCAGCACCCTGGTGGAGGAGGCGCAAGGTGGAGGGTGGGTGGCGGCTGCAAGTGGGAGGAGGGGAAAAGGGGAGGGGCGGCTAGGGTTTGGGGAGGGTGGCGCCTCCCCCCTTTGGCCGGCCACTACAAGGCCAAATGGGCCAAGGCCCAGGCCCAAGTTGGTGTGAAAAAGCGGAAAACCCCCTCTCTTTTCTTGTTTTGAAGATTTTCTGAATTAAACTTTCCCCCGATTAATTAATCTCTACCGATTAAATTAATTTATCCCGATTAATGGTTTCTCATACTTCCGGAGTATTACATTCTATCGCCCTTAACAGGATTCGACCCCGAATCTAAACACACTTAAGCGAAAGAACACCCATGACTGAGAACGAACAACGGTAACCACATACTCGTTGTGAACAACACTGGCTAAAGTTCACGCACGCGAAACTCCAACTTCCCAAGTAGCCTCTCCCTCAGACTGAAAATACCACAACACAACGACGTAACACGATGTCTGAACTAATACTCAACCCGGTACTTCTAGGTACACTCATCGGACAAGACTCGAAGGTAAGATTTCACTCGATTGTCCACGATGTTAACGAATAATCAAACTCTGGATCGCCTAGGTACTCACTCGGCACCAGAACATACCAAAAGTTGCGTTCACCGCGTAGGGACCCGAAACGGTCCTAGCGATACGCCAACTAGCGAAGACAACCCAACGTACCTTGGGCTAACCTCCCCATTGATACCGAACCACACGACATGCACAAAGAACAAGGAATTCGTGTTCCACCCCTCAATTAAACTCTTCACTAAAGCAAGGATCACCTCCTTTAACCAGAAACATACGACAAAACTCTCTTTAAGCAAACTCTTTTACCGGCAAAACACATCTGAATAAGAAAGATTCACATCACAACTATACGTTACCAACTGGGTACTGAAGAGTAAAATCCAGAAATCAGAATTTCATCAAGAAAACCTTTCCACTTTTCAAGTGGCAATTTGCGAATAAATGTCACGAAAACCAAAGGGGAAAACACTTGAATGCCCAAATCAAAAACTTCCTTTATTCTTCCTGAACCGATAAGACCCACACATACCAAAATCGAGTCAAACTCAACTTACGAAAGACATTGGTCAACGGCACAAAGCTCATGCGAGAATAAAGAAAACACTTCACTAATCAAGAAGACATCTTTTCCTTAGTTTCACTTTTTGGAATAAAATATCTCTCAAACCTTGGAATTCGAATTCATCGCATACCGCACGGTCTCAAACCTCTTAATTTAACATCATCAAATTTAGGCTTAAACTGAAATACATCATCCACACCTTTGTAGAGAGCCTCTATTGATTCCACTGAACACTCTAGACAGCTCCTTCAATGATGACATTAATTTGATAGGAGGCACGAAAGCACCTCAAAACCCATGCAATCTCATCACCCCAACTTTCAAGAATAACACATCGTAACCCTCAAGACACCCGCTCATGAACTACATCGAAGGGTTCTATCGACAATCATTCCATTGCTCGAATACTCTAGTTTTCTATCTCCTCTACACACAAATCTTTGGGCGACCAAAAGTCTAGCATGAAAATGGAAAGCCCAAATTTAACCTCCGAGACCTATACAACGAATTCCTCTTTTAACAAATAGTGAAATCATCGGATTAACTCTATAACATCCCCACAATTCGACATACTCACTCATTGACATCATCAGGAATCACTCACACAACATCGCAATACTTTCCAATTGTGTTACTCTACAAATTTGATTAATGTTTCCATACATTTGATAATCCCCAACATTTCAACATTAACCAAAGTTCTGGAACTACACTATACCATAGGTCCTACTTAGTCGAACACTATACAGTTTTACTTCGAAGTCATACATTCTAAGAGGTTCGGTCAAAACCAACTCATCTTCTATTACCCATCCAATAGCTTGGTAGCAAAATCTCACCCCTACAATCACTTAACAACCATCAAACAATTGACAACTCACGCTTTGTAAAACTTTGCAACACAAAACTGTTGATCCTTTCTCAAAAGAAAGAGACGAACAAAGACAAATTTCACTACACAGGAAAATGTTGCTGCTCACAGTGAGCACGAAACCAAAAGAAATAATCTGGTAATGAAGATCTGGGAAAATGAAAATTGAGTTCACAGCGGGGGACACACATCCCTTGAAAAGGGAATAGCAAATAACCACCAATAAGAAAAAATGACATTGCGATTGAAACTAGACAACTCTTGAGTGAAAAGAGCAAAAAGTTTATGAAGAATTCAAATAACTACAAATTACAAAACATGACTCAAATTCTCAAATATTCCTACTGCACTCTTTCCTTTATCACTGAAATTAATTCTTTGACTAACATCACTTTGCCACAACGAACAAGATAAGGTCTTTACTCCAAACCACAAGGACTAGTTAAGAACCAATAAAAATTCTTCAATACGTCATATTTGTTCAGAACAGTTCAACTACACAAGAAACATGAGATCTAAATAATCTCAGCCACCAAACTCGAAACATTTCCAATTACGGGATTTCATGAAAAGCAAGCAGATTATTCTCTTCTTAAAGGAACCAACATAACTTCTTTGATTGCAACCTCACGTTGCCAACTCAGACTAAAGAGTCTTTAAAATTAAATCACACAAATCTCTTAAGAAGCAACAGGACAATCCAATACCTTAATTTATTTAAAATAATTTCAGCTACCAGATGATTCAAGAGCTCAAAGAAAATATCACGAAAGCTAAACTTGAAATATTCTCATTTGAACGATATCACCAAAGGTGATCAAATTACTATGGGTATTAACATCAATTTCACAACAACAATTAGAAAACACTTCGAAAGACCTACCTGAAAAGAATGGGTTGATTCTTTTTCAAAAGAAGAGACAAATGGAAACGACTTTCACCAACTAGAAAACTCATCTACCACTCGCACTGAACACGGGACCAAGGAAAAACCAATTAAGCAATGAACTCATAGAACATAAGTGGAGTCCACAGTTGAACGCATAAGCCTCACAAGAAGAGAATATCGAACCTTAACAGATAAGAACGAATAAGTATTCAAAATCGAAGCACTTGCATTACTGAAGAACCATTATAACTTTGCAACGTATCGTTACTCGATAAACTTCATTTACCACATAAAGCCTGAACCCCCAAAAGATTAAGAACACAAAACTTGAAATTTGATCATTTAGGAAATATCACCATGGGTGATCAAATTACTACGAGAATTAACCTCATTCTCACATTTTGACGATTTAACAACATCGACAACATACACTAGTACCAAGAATCATCAAACTTTATTACTCCATCCTAAAACTTCCCAAAGGGAATACAAACCACAAGGTTGAAACAGATTTATTATAACCAGATTATGCTAAGCAATAACAATATCACAATGCACGCTATCAAAGACTACTTACGAAATTCATCTACTCAACTGTTGGTGTTGCTCAACACCTTCTTCAGCACTCATTAACAATGGATGATTGTACTAATCATGTGTGTACATACGGTACTAATTCCAGTTGCAAACACATAACCATATATAAACATAGATTCACATTTCACCTTTGTTCAGAAATCATTTCAAAACATGACTAAAGATTCACTAACGTAATTTTCTATAAACAAGGTTTCACGAATCGATACACCAGCACCCATCTGGTCCTTTATACAAGTTTCAACAATTTTAGTATACTAGGAAATAGATAAATCTAGATCTTATGTAAGATCTATAGGTTCTGAACAGATATGGACAGTCTTTACTTAACGTACAGCATGTATCAAATACAAGGACATTTCAAGTTAATCAATTTCACTTTTATGGATGGTAGTTAAGAATAATTGATTTGCACCATACTAATAACCCAACTTGGTATCTCATATCATAACAATTTATTCGTTTAGTTATAACTTCTCATTTTAAGCATGGCAAGACATCACAAAAGGATTCTAACACCTTACTTTACAAAAGAGAGACTTCAAACCTCAACGCTCGAAGTAATCCAAAAGAAGCACATAAAGCCAAAGCTTTCCCATGCAAACGAACTTACAGCAGAAAACTCTCACTAACCAAACTATCAAACGAGTAAATGAGTCTTCCTTTTTCAATGAGAAAGAAGGAGCAACCATGGAAACATCAATCTTGCCAATTGACAACGATCACAGTAGTAAAAGCAACTCAACAGTCGAAAAGCAATAATTATTTCAGAGAACCAAGAGGGATCTATTGAAAACCATAACCTATCATGAGCCACAAGCCCAGGAGAAATTCATCAACCACCACAGGACAAGAATTGCCAAATTCAGAAATCAAGGAAGAGAACAACTTTCTAAAGCAACTCACGCTTAACACCTAAAACTATGGTACTCGGGGTATCTACTCCCCTGTCCACATATCACGAACGGTGGTGTACCCTGGTGAATCCCAGAGCAACAACCACGACCTCAACTTCTTAACATCCGTTAACAACACGCTTCACCAAAATACTCAATTATGAATATACGGGATCATCTCATGACAATCATAGCAAATCATAGATTAACAACAGAATAACGATGATGAAGCAATTCAACAATTGCTCAACAACTAAAACATAACAATGATAATGCGGAAGCAATGTAATTTCCAACCGCACCTACTGTGCACAGTGTGTTATTTTAATATGTTTTTCTATTAACCACGGACCTAAAGCCCGCTCTGATACCAACTGTAACACCCTGGCTATTCGGAAGCCAAGATGTCACCTAAATCATCTAACATACAACCATAATGTGGAAGAATTTGAAATAAGTATATCAACTAATGACAGCATTAAAATAAATAGGACATGGTAAAGGTATCCTTCCTTCACATTCTAAGTTATTTAATACTGATCATCAATAAAGAAGGTTCACATGCAGTATTAAATCAACATCATTGTGGAGAAGGTGTCCTTCCTTCACCAATTATAATTTAATTATTACAGTTCATCATTAACGAATAAAAGATAGAACTAAAATTAAATCTTGAACATGAATTTGATGATGTGAACAAGTAGTGCATGCCTACTCCCTCCCAAGTGAGCCAACATCAGGGGTTACCTAAAATAAACAAACAACGCAAGAGTGAGTCCACGACTCAGCAAGTCTGATGAAAGAAACAGAACACATATACAAACAGACATCACCATTTAAGGATGCGAACATTTCATCGAATGAGCACTTAAGAAATACATGAAATGAATGAATGTAATCAAGGATGGACTGCACACATGCTTATCTGCAGTATAGCGAGTGACACACGTCGGTGTTCACTTAAGCCCGCACCTTAACAAAAGTGCGGGGATCCAAGTCCTATATGAAGAACGTTTCATATAGGTGTCCAAAGCTGCCCATACTAGAATTGATGGGTCTTACGTGCCCATACTGGAATTGATAGGTCTTTCAATCCACTCCCGTGGACGGGACATGACAATGTCCAAACCTGCCCACATTGGAATGGTGGGACTTACAATCCACTCCCGTAGACATAACATGAATAAAAGGATGCACGATATGAACATGAACAATGCTAATATCATCTTCCAGCATATACTCTACATATTGAAAGAACATAACCAGTTCAGCATTCCGGGTATCACAAGATGTCACAACATATTCATGTAAACATTCACAATCACAGCACTTAAAATCAACAAAGTACTTGCCTTCCGCGAAGCGCTGCGGTAGTAGGTAAAGAAGATGTCCCTAAACCGAAGCCTCTCTGCCTACAGAAGTAAGTACCCGATATAAATACAACATATAACAAAGCGCTTCCATTAACGTTCTACAACGCCTTCCCGACAATCCACAATTAACTAATTAGCTCTAATCTGAAAACAGACTACTCAGGCACAACCCGAAACTGGACAGCAGAACGGTAAAAATCATATCTATTGGTCGGGAACTCGGAATGAGGTGAGACCAATTTCTATGGATTCTTAACTGACATATCTACAATACTCTAGTTGACAAGGTAACCCAAATCGGCCAATTTAATTTACTAACAGATAACTGAAACAGCAGTACAGAATCTGTCTACACAAATAAGACAGCAGTATAAAAACGATCATAACTTTTAATCTACAACTCCAAATTGAGTGTTCGTTAACAATATAAAAAGATAAGACCAAGGCCTACAATAACCTAGTTGGGTGAAAGCCCTGAATTTTCCATTAACACCCTCATATTTTAAAAGACAACTTGACAGTTTATTCTCGTCAGGATTATGGACAGTAGAGACGAAAACTAACATAACTTTTTATCCGTATGTCGGAATTCAGTGTTCTTGGCGGCCACCGAAAGCTAAGAACAAAACCTACATATCTCTAGAAGATGAACAACTCAGATTCGGCCTCTAACATCACGAAACAGACCACGCAACAATCTGGACAGAAACTTAAATAATCGCAGCAGGACTTCGATCCAACGAACATGGCATCAAACGCTCCTACTATGATCCAATCAGCGAAGAGGATGAACCATTACCCTTGTAGAACCCTAGGAAGACGCTGATCAAACACCCCGAAGAAGATCCCTTCTCTTCTCCTCCTTTCTCCCTTCTTCTCCCTTCTCTTTTCCTCCTTCTTGTGGCCGGCCAGCAGCAGGACCTCTCCAAGGAGCAGCAATGGAGGAGGTGGAGGTGCAGCACCAAGGGCTTGGGGTGGCGCCAATGGAGGGGAGATGGGGCAGCACCACAGTGGAGGAGGCGCAAGGTGGAGGGTGGGTGGCGGCTGCAAGTGGGAGGAGGGGAAAAGGGGAGGGGCGGCTAGTGTTTGGGGAGGGTGGCGCCTCCCCCCTTTGGTCGGCCACTACAAGGCCAAATGGGCCAAGGCCCAGGCCCAAGTTGGTGTGAAAAAGCGGAAAACCCCCTCTCTTTTCTTGTTTTGAAGATTTTCTAAATTAAACTTTCCCCCGATTAATTAATCTCTACCGATTAAATTAATTTATCCCGATTAATGGTTTCTCATACTTCCGGAGTATTACAATAACATACTGGAAGTCTGGAACATTGTGTTGTTAACTGACATAAATGATGTTTTGCTTTAGCATTGGCATTTGCCTGCGACAACCGACAGGTAGATTGGTTAAATATGAAGTAAGCTTTGTCATAAACTCATAATTATAGAATGGCCAGTTGACTACTACAAGATCTGATGCAATTTCATTTCTTTATTAATTGGAAAAATACTGGTTACTCATTTTTTTTTCTCTTTTTTAGTTTACATGTACACAAAACATGTTTTTGTTGTTTATTGAGCTACACTCACCTTTTGACTTGGGGATGCATTTATACAGTGGTTTGCAGGTGCTAGTCTTATCATTGTTGGCATATTTATCCTCAACAAATCAAGCATTGAGAAGAAATAGAACTCTGATTAGAGGAAGTTGCTGCCAAATTAGTGTTAGCTGAGTCAGCTTGTACTTTTGGTAAGTTTGTCAATCCCAATAGAGCACTTCTCTACTTGAGAGAACATTCTTTTCTCAGATGTTCTTTTAAGAAATAAACTCTTTCTCAAATCATGGGTTTCCACAATTATCACACTAACTCCCTCTTATCCGACAATCCCAAAACAATCCTCAAACCGGAAGAACAACCTACTTATTTAGAGGGACTCTACTAATCCACAAAAGGATTCTCTAGTTCACTCCTATACCAAACGAATTATTTTGACAAATGGTTTCCAACACCTCAATAAAGATTTTTCACCCACAACCACATCATCTCATTCTGTTAAAGATAGTCAACTTCAGATTCTCAGCACACATACACATTTACTTTACCCAACGTATTCTATCAAAGGTCGACACACTATTCAAAATTTGCTTTTGTTCATCTACCTCTACACATAATATTGGGTCTCAAGGTCCTAGCATAAAAATACAAAGCCTAAAATCAACCTCCAAGTCTCCTACCATGAATTTACTGTATAATTGATAGGAAATCCTTAAATTCGTTTACTAAAATTTCACACAACTCAACTATAATCTCAGTCATTAATATCAATATTCCTCACTAATCAAGTAACCGCCCCAAGGCGATTTATTTCACCAATCTTAGACCTTCTCTGACCCACACCAATCCAATTCAGTTACACAACCACAATATACCCATTCGCAAAACCTAACTAATTGACCAAGATTCAAACATACTCAATCACTAACATCAATAAATAAATATATTTTTTGACCAAGATATCCTTAGAAATAATTTAACTCCCATAGGTTTACTCACTAAGGCCGAGTCATACTTGACAATAGCTAAGCGTTTCCTACTATCCCATTAATTAGCACGACGCTTACGTTTCTCCACACCACTACTCTTATTAAACTTCACCACCACAACTCTTCTACACAATCATACTGTAACACCCTGGCTATCTGGAAGCCAAAATGTTACCTAAAGGATCTAACATACAACCATAATCAAAAGAATTTGAATAATATCAACTAAGGATATAAAGAAATCACTACTTAATAGAACCATGGCATGACAATAGTCTGAATTCAAGCAAGTGTAACGAAGGATGATCGAAGGTCACAAGCAATACATAATCAATCACAACATGGAGAAGGTATCCTTCCTTCACCATTTAAATTTATTTATTACAGTTCATCCCTTAACGAATGAAAGATAGAAACTAAATCATATTGTTGAACTTGATTATGGTGAATTGCAAGATTAGTGCGTGTCTACTCCTCCCGATAGAGCCAGCATCAATGATCACCTAAAATAAACAAACAAAGCAAGAATGAGTCCATGACTCGGCAAGTCTGATAAATAAATGAACATACCACAAATACGAACAAGACCTCATCATTAAAGAATGAGAACATACCCCGAATGAGTGCACGAATGAATAGAATGAATGGATTTAATGAAAAGAATGGACTGCACACATGCTTATACCGGTATAGCTAGTGACACACCCGTCGGTGTGCACTTAACCCGTATTTATCGAAATACGGGGATCCAAAATACCGTATGAAGAACGTTTCATACGGGTGTCCAAAACTGCCCACATTGGAATGGTGGGACTTCACATGCCCATACTGGAATTGATGGGACTTTAGACTCCACTCCCGTGGAGCTCCACTCCCGTGGACGGAACATGAACATGGATGCATTAATGAACATAAGTATTATGACTAACATAATCTGCACACATATGAAAGAACATACGCAAGGAACATAATCCTTGAAACCTCTTGTATTCTTTAACCTCCACTCCCGTGGATATTCCACTCCCGTGGACGGAACATGAATATTGAAGCTTCTCTCATATCGAACAAAACACAATATTAAACATCGAGCATCCATTATTTACAAATCACACAAAAGTCAATGTACTTGCCTTCAGCGAAGCGCTGCGGTAGTAGGCAAAGAAGATGTCCCTAAACCCGAAGCCTCTCTGCCTACACAAGTAAGTAGTCGAAATAAATACAACATACAACAGAGCGCTTCCAATAACGTTCTACAACTCCTTCCCGATAACCCACAATTAACTAGTTAGCTCTAATCTGAAAACAGACTACTCAGGCACAACCCGAAACTGGACAGCAGAACGGTAAAAATCATATCTATTGGTCCGGAACTCGGAATGAGGTGAGACCAATTTCTATGGATTCTTAACTGACCTAACTACAATACACTAGTTGACAAGGTAACCCAATTCGGCCAACTTAATTTACTGACAGATAACTGAAACAGCAGAACAGAATCTGTCTACATAAATAAGACAGCAGTAAGAAAACGATCATAACTTTTAATCTACAACTCCGAATTGAGCGTTCTTTAACAATATCAAAAGCTAAGACCAAGGCCTACAATAACCTAGTTGGGTGAAAGCCCTGAATGTTCCATTAACACACTCATATTTTAAAAGACAACTTGACAATTTATTCTTGTCAGGATTCTGGATAGCAGAGACGAAAACTAACATAACTTTTTATCCGTACACCGGAATTCAGTGTTCTTGGCGGCCACCGAAAGCTAAGAACAAAACCTAAATATATCTAGGAGATGGACAACTCAAATTCGGCCTCTAACATCATGAAACAGACCCCGCAACATTCTGGACAGAATCGACTTTCTACTCGTAGCAATACGATCTAATAAAAAATGAACCAAATCCCATCTACCACTAATCAAACGACGAGGATCGGCATTCGTTACCCTTGCAGCAACCAGGGAAGTGATGGTTGATCCACGAAGATGTTCCCCTCCTTCTTGATCAGCCAATTCCACGAAACACCGCTCCTACCTTCACGAGAAGCCGGCAACGGGGAGATCGGCACCAAGGGACGGCTCCGGGAGGTGGGGGTGCTGCACTAGGGGCTTGGGGCGGCAGCAATGGAGGTGGAGAAGGGGCTGCAACCAGCAGGGGGAGGCGCAAGATGGAGGGGGAAGGGGAGAGGACGGAGGTGGCGGCCAAGGTGGGGAGGAGAGGGGGAAAAGGGGCGGCTAGGGTTTTGGGGGAAGGTGGCACCTCCCCAATGGCCGGCCAGCCTCATGGGCCAAGGCCCAGCCCAGGTTGCCAGGAAAATGCAGAAACCCCCCTCTAATCTCCTGATTAAACGTTTTTTCAAAAGAAACCTTCTACCGATTAAGTATTTTCTTCCGAAAATTATTTCTAGCACTATCGGAGAATTACATTAATTCTCTCTCAATTTGAATTGTACGCTCAAAAGAAAGTCGGGATATTACACATACTCAGTATCCAATTGTGATACTCTAATAAGTTTATCAAGAGTCTATAATTTCGATAATCCCAACATCCCAACATGGACAAAAGTTACTAGATCATAATTCTTCATAGGTTCCACTAGTTGTAACACTAATCAATTTTATCTCATCGACACACATTCCATTTAAATAGAATCCTCTCTAGGTGTTATAGGTCAAAACTAATTCACTTTCTACTACTCTTCAAATAGATTGGTTCTCAAAATCTCAACACTACCAAATACTTGTCTACCTCCAACCAGTCGCCATATTACAACTTATAAGACTTGGCAACACAAGTTGGTTAATTCCTTTCTTAAAAAGAAGAAGAAACAAACAAATACAAGTTTCAACACAAAAAAAACATTGCTCATCGGAGTAAGCACGAGCCCAAGAGAAACAGTCAAATAGTAATTGTAATACCCCGTTTTCGTTTAGAAAGAATTCCGTCCAAATTCGAATTTTAAAAGAGCAAATCTCGGCGTTTTGTCTGTTCTTCTCGTTTTGGGCCTGAGCCTTTGGCCAACAGGCCCAAGAGGGGGCCTTGTGGGCCAAGGGGGGCAGCCATGAAGCCCAAGGGAGGGGGAAAACGTGGGGCCCATGGCCCATAAGTGGCCAGCCAATAGGGGGGCAAACCCTAGCACTTCCCCCCACTTCCCCCACATCTCCCACTCCCTCCACCTTGTGGCCGCCGCCCCCATCCTCTCCCCTCCCCTCTCCACCTTGCGCCTCCCCTGCTGGTTGCAGCCCCATCTCCACCTCCATTGCTGCCGCCCCAAGTCCCTGGTGCTGCACCTCCATCACTCGAGCCACCCCTTGGTGCCGATCTCCCGTTCCGGTCTCGCGAAGGACGGAGTGGATCTTCTCAAGGTTGCTGATCAAGAAGGCGGGGATCGTCTTCGAGGATCAACCATGGTCTTCCTGGGTGCTCCAAGGGTAACGTGTATCGGTTGTTGTTGTGTGATTAGTCGTAGAAGTGAAATCGATTAGTTTTTGGTTGGATCGAAGTCTGCCTGCTATAGATTCAATTCTGTCCAGATTCTTGCGCAGTCTGTTTCGTGTGTTTAGAGGCCGAATTAGGAGTTTTGGTCTCCTATAGTTATGTAGGTCTTGTTCTTAGCTTTCAATGGCCGCCAAGAACGCCCAAATCTGATTAACGGTTAGAAAGTTATGAATTTTTTAGTGCCGCTGTCTAGTTAATCTGTCAGTTTTTGGACAGTCTGTAGAAAACTGATTAAAACTGATAATTAAAGGGAGAATCAGGGGATCTCAGTATAACGCAAAATGTGGGTAATTTCTATACCTTTTCAAAGAGATAAAGAACGCGAGATTTGGACCTTCGTAGCAAAAGTTATGGAGGTTTTAGTGTACTGTCCAGAGAACACGACGTGAATTCTGAGGTCTGATAGTTTGGATTGCTAGGGGCAGTAAATGGCAGAATCAAAAGGGCTCCCCAACTAAGTTTGTTTAGGTAATTTAATTACCTTTTCATAAAGTCTAAGATCATCTTATTTGGATTCCTGAGCAGAAATTTATATATTTTAGAAGTTGACTGTCTGCAGTGAGCACCAAATCGATCGCCAAAAATTAAAAGATTGGAAACGCTTGGGAGTTTAGCGAGTCAAATTGTGTTGTTATATATGATTTTGGTCCAGTATGTTGGTCTTAGATTGGGGTTATCTTTATGTTCAGGTGGGAGCGTGATCCCAGGGGCAGCGCCCTCTTCGCGTCCACCGTTCTCGCACGGTTAAGGCAAGTATTCGGGCTATTGTATATTTATGCTTGTATGTTGTGACTGTTTGTGTTTGGCTCATAATAGCTAGGCATGGATGTTATGGTGATGAGTTCCAAATTATCTTGGTGAATGCAAGTACTCTGTTTGAGTGAATAATTATGACTGTTTGATAGAGAATGCTAATACTTTGATGTGTAATAACCATGCAAGGTTGATAGTGTGATAAGTATGATGTAAGGATGGTGAATACTAGAGAAATGATTAATTGATATTCATGAGTGATTGTTCAAGTTTGCTAGTATGATGATTAAATGTGCTATTCATGGGTGCTAGAATGCTATGAATATCACTGAGGTGGAATGCTAGAAGTATGAATAAGTTTATTCATGTATGATGTTGTTGTTAATGCTTACATGTCAATGAGAATATGTTGAATTCCTGCATATGAAGAATGTTATCATGGTGCATATGCATGTTGAGAGCATACAGTGCCTTGGTCACGTGGTGACCAAGCACATCTGATTGAGTCCCCGTCATGTAAATGACGGGTTGAGGTCCCCACATTCGTGGAATGTGGGCTATGAGCAACAGTCCCCATCATTAAGATGATGGGCAAAGGTCCCTATACATGTGGTGTATAGGCTCTTGGTCCCTGTGCGGTGGGCATGTGCAAGGGTATACAATGACGGTTGTATACCTCGCATTACACGGTAAAATGCGAAAGAGATAAAGTTCAAAGGAGCATTGCATTGGTTGCATTTCATAAGTTAAAAGGGCTATGCTTAGTGTTTTGTTATTGTGGATCATTGATGCTATATTTGTGTTCTTGTTTATAGTCTTGTTGATACTTATTTGAGTCTTTGGGCTCACTCTTGCTTTAATGTGTTTTAGGTACCAATGGCAGGAATGACATGCATGGGAGGGAATAGATGATGGATGCACTCACTACCTCACACTCTTAAGGCGTTTACCACTTAGTATCAATTCTAGAAATAAATAAACTGATGATTATCACTCATAGATCGTTTTGGTTTGAGTAACTGTTTAATTGTAATAATGAGATTGCCAGGTTTTGGTATGTTCAATTGATTATCATGCTTGATCATGAGAATTTTGTTAAATGCTATGATTTATCGTTGAACTCTCGGTATAGCTGATTAAACAAAGGAGACTCTGTCGAAAATTTTTATAGATTGTGCTAGTTTAGTTTATTTCCAGTAGCATTCCAGGCTCTTTGAGAGTTGGGTGTTACAGTAATGATCTCAAAAAACAAAATACAAGTCCACAGTTGAGGGCACATATCCCACAAGAAGGAATTTTCAAACCTCCACAAATCATAATAAACATTGCTAAGGAAACCCAAGAAACTCTTAAGCTGCAACGACAGAAAAGTTACAGATTACAATTCTTAACTCCAACCTCAAATACTTATGGTACACATTTCCCGTTAACAAAGAAAATAATTTTCTTTGATTACACCATTACTTGCTAACCCAAACAAGAAAAGTCTTTAAAACCAAATCACATTAATCACTTTGGAACCAATTAGAACCTTCCAATGCGTCATATTGCTCAAACTAATTTCATCTACTACATAAATCATGAACTCCCAAAGGATCACGAATGCAAAACTCCAAATATTTCATTTATCCGATATTACAAAAAAAACAATCAACTTACTTTCTCTTTAGAAGAATCATCACTACTCCAACGCGTCACAATCTCTTGTAGACCATATTACTAACATCAAGAATAATCCATTTTTAACAATGTTCATTAACATCAACTCTTCCTTTATAAAGTCTCCAAAGGCTTACCAAAATGTTACATACCCCTTTATCATCTCATCCTCAATTGAGTGTATACCAAATTCTTAGACCCTCACTACAACAACCACTCTATTTTTAGAGGAAACCTCCTACACAATTTAAAAGGTTACACTAAAACCCTTTCATCAAAGACATAACTATCCGACAATTTCACCATCAAGCAAACACAGGTCACCTATTTAATCCCATCATAAACCTTTCTAAAATAAACACAATAGAATATTTCCTAATATTTTGTTATCTCAATAAGATTGCAGCAGTCAACCTGTTCTAGAGTGTATCTAATACACCAACCACACTATCGGAGCAAACCTCTTTGAACAAGGGCATGCAGCCACAATACATCCTCATGAAACACATGTAAATAAATCACTTTCAAATTTCAACTCTTCTCCTATTAGGAATGCTCACACTAATTTAGTACACACTAATTCCAATCTAGAGGCTATCATAATACCATTGATGATTATTCAATCATGGACGAATTGATGGTCCTTTCTCTATTTGTATTCCCCTGAGCATAAATAAAATCATCGAATAGCCAATGAAAGAAAATTCCATATTATCATCTATTAAGACAACAATCGAACACATCATTATATTTCTCTTCTTACATAGTTAGATTAATCTATTGAGACCAAATAATCTAACAAGTTTAGCAAACTAAACAATTCTAATAATCAAACCTTTCCATCAATGTTTCACACTTCTTAATAACTCTATTGATTCCAATTAGGTATAGTCATACCCTTAATCACAGTTCATCAAGAACTACTATATGGAACCATCAAATTAATCAACTTTCCTTCTAGGGATCTTAGTTAAGATCGATTATACACCACACTACAGACCCAACTTGATAACCCATATCATATCCACTAATTTCTTCGATTATAACCTCTCACTTAACAACTAGAAGACATCGCTAAAGGGTTAAGCGTTTCCTTTCATAAAAGGAACCTTTCAACTTCAACACTCAAAATACCCAAAAGAGATACATTGAATCAAAACTTCCACGTACTAAAGGACTTGCAAAAGGAAACTTTCATTATCCAAATCATCAAGCAAAATGAATGGGTCATGTTTTCCAACATCAAAATAAGAGATTACAAGTCCATAACACATGACAATTCCACATTGACATCAAAATAAGAGATTATAAGTCCATAACACATGGCAAGTCCACATTGACATGTCTCATGTTATGGAATAAATTCTCAATTAAAATATAGCCCTTCGTGATGATCGACGCGCATATAGCTGGCTTCCTCACTGGGTTCTTCCTCGAGCCTGATGCCATCTCTAAAAGGAGGCAACTTGTCAAATTGATTATACTCTTCCTCATCCATGAAATTCTCAACTCCGACAATCCTTATTTTTCCATGAAGAACTACGTGGTGGTTCTTATTTTCCGGGTCCGTTACATAAAAAACTTGAACAACTTGCTTAGCGAGTACGAATGGTTTGTCCTTGTATCCAACACGTTTGATGTCCATAGTAGTAACGCCGTACCTGTCGACTTTCACACCATGCGGAAGTTTAACCCAATAGCATCAAAACAGGGGGGATCTTGCAAAGTACGTAGTCAAGCTCTCAAATCTCCTCTATGAACCCATAGTAGGAGTTCAACCCATGTGGTTCAGCGGTATTGAACTGCTCGTTAAATGCATCTATGTGGACACCGCTGTTCTGGACTGTGCTCTTCCTATCCTAAGTTGTCGTATAAAATGTGTACCCATTTATGTCGTATCCTTGCCATGTCACAATTGTAAATTTTGGCCCTTTTGCCAGCCATACTAGTGTATGATCACTTGATAACCTCCCAGTGAATCGCTCCTTTAACCATTCGTTGAACCGACGGTTGTGCTCTCTCATGATTCGAACCTCCGACTGGTTTGGATTCTGTTGGCGCACCATGTCTTTGTGCTCATCGATATACGGGGACACTTAGGTCATGTGTTGTAAGACCGTGGAATGGGCTTGAGTGTACATATCTAGATCGGAGTGATTGATTTCCTTCGATGGTCCGATACCTTCCAATCTCCTCATGACGAGATAGAGGCACACCTATCGGTTCCACGAGCCATGTAGTCGACGCAGAACTCAATGACCTCTTTAGTTACATAACCTTCAATGATGCTGCCTTCCGATCGAGATCGATTCCGTACGTAGGACTTGAGAATTCCCATGTACCTTTCAAACAGGTACATATGACGTAGGAACACAAGGCCGTATATCTTTATCTCTTTCACAAGGTGAACAATGAGATGGACCATGATATCGAAAAATGACGGAGGGAAATACATCTCAAGATGACATAGAGTCATCACCACCTCAGCCTATAGAGCATCTAGTCCTTCAGGATCGATGACCTTCTGAGCAATTGAGTTAAAGAAATAACACAGCCTCAAGATTGCCACTCGGACCTTATTCGGTAAGATAGTCCTAATTGCAACATGAAGCATTTGTGTCATCAGCACATGACAATCATGAGACTTCATACCAATTAATTTCAAATCTTCTATAGAACCAAGTTTCTTAATGTTGGCGGAGTAACGGGATAGAACTTCCACACCATGCATGCTTTGGCACAGTTTATTTCTCTTGACCTTGGACATAGTGTAGCAAGCTTGGGGAAGGTACGTTCGTCCTTTATCGATCTCTTTCGGTGCTAAGTCGATCTTTATGCTCATATCAACCAAGTCATGTCATGCGTTAACACCATCCATTGTTTTGCCATTAATGTTCAGTAAGAGACCAATCAAGCTATCACATACATTCTTCTCTACATGCATGATGTCAATGCAGTGGCGAACTTCTAACTGCTCTCAATAAGGCAAGTCCCAAAAAATTGACCGCTTCTTCCAGGTGTTCTTCTGATGGGTCCTTAATTCACGTCTCTTCCCAAGCACAATATCGATATCCTTAACCATATCATAGACCTCTTTCCCTCTAAAAGCCCTTGGAGCTGAACTGTCCTCCTTATTTCTGTCGATTTGTTTCTTCATATTGCGGTATAGGTGAATCCTAGGAAGGAACCTACGGTGACGCATATACACAGTTTTACGCGAGTTGTTCAGCCATACACTCTCGGTACCATCTAAGCAGTGCGGACAGGCTTTGGCTCCTTTTGTACTGAACCCACGTTACCCAGGGCAGGAAAATCATTGATAGTGCAGAACAACATGGCGTGTAAAGTGAAGTTCTCTCATTTGTACGCATCCCATACTTGCACCCCTTCATTCCACAGTGTCGCAAGATCTTCCAGCAATGGAGCTAGGTACACATCAATATCGTTCCCAGGTCACTTCGGCCCTTGGATAAGTAGTGACATCAAAATATACTTTTGCTTCATACGCAACCAAGGAGGAAGGTTGTACATACATAGATTCACCGGCCAGGTGCTATGTCAGCTACTCATGTTACCGAAATGATTCATTCCATCTGTACTCAACCCTAACCTTATGTTCCTCGGTTCCGCACCGAACTCTTCGAAGCTCCGATTGAAGTTTCTCCACTGGGCAGAATCGGCAAGGTGTCTTAGTTTTCCATCTTTCTTACGCTCCTCCGAGTGCCAATGCAGCAATCTTGCCTTCTTTCAGTTCGCAAATTAACGCTTCAAATATGGGATTACTGGCAGATACCACAACATCTTAGCAGGAGGTCCTTGCTTCACCTTAGTAGTATTCTTACACTTGTATCGGGATAGTTTGCACATGGGACATACATGCATGTCTGAATACCTTTACGGTAGAGGATACAATCATTCAGACATGCATGTATTCTTTCTACTTCCATTCCCAATAGACAAAGAGAACCTTCTGCGCTTGGTAGGTGGTGCTGGGAAACATGTTTCCCTCAGGAAGGATGTCCGCTAGGAGACCTAATAACTCCGTGAAACTCTTGTCAAACCAACCATTGCTTGCCTTCAATTTCAACAGTTCAAGCATGGATGACAACTTTGTGTATTCAGCTTGCGGCTAGGGAACAAAGGTTTTCCCGAGTCCTCCATTAAGCCCTCGAATTGTAATACTCGAGTATGTGAGAAACCATTAATCGGGATAAATTAATTTAATCGGTAGAGATTAATTAATCGGGAAAGTTTAATTGAAAATCTTCAAAACAAGAAAAGAGAGGGGGTTTTCGCTTTTCACGCCAACTTGGGCTGGGCCTTGGCCCATTTGGCCTTGTAGTGGCCGGCCAAAGGGGGGCGCCACCTCCCCAAACCCTAGCCGCCTCCCCTTTCCCTCCTCCCACTTGCAGCCGCCACCCTCCTCCACCTTGCGCCTCCTCCACTGTGGTGCTGCCCCATCTCCCCTCCATTGGCGCCACCCCAAGCCCTTGGTGCTGCACCTCCACCTCCTCCATTGCTGCTCCTTGAGAGGTCCCGCCGCTGGTCGGCCACAAGAAGGAGGAGAAGAGAAGGGAGAAGAAGGGAGAAAGGAGGAGAGGAGAAGGGATCTTCTTCGGGTTGTTTGATCAGAATCTTCCTAGGGTTCTACAAGGGTAATGGTTCATCCTCTTCGCTGATTGGATCATAGTAGGAGCGTTTGATGCCATGTTCGTTGGATCGAAGTCCTGCTGCGATTATTTAAGTTTCTGTCCAGATTGTTGTGTGGTCTGTTTCGTGATGTTAGAGGCCGAATCTGAGTTGTCCATCTCCTAAATATATGTAGGTTTTGTTCTTAGCTTTCGGTGGCCACCAAGAACACTGAATTCCGACGTACGGATAAAAAGTTATGTTAGTTTACGTCTCTGCTGCCTAGAATCCTGACGAGAATAAACTATCAAGTTGTCTTTTAAAATATGAGGGTGTTAATGGAAAATTCAGGGCTTTCACCCAACTAGGTTATTGTAGTCCTTGGTCTTAGCTTTTGATATTGTTAAAGAACGCTCAATTCGGAGTTGTAGATTAAAAGTTATGATCGTTTTCTTACTGTTGTCTTATTTATGTAGACAGATTCTGTTCTGCTGTTTCAGTTATCTGTCGATAAATTAAATTGGCCGAATTGGGTTAACTTGTCAACTATAGTATTGTAGATATGTCAGTTAAGAATCCATATAAATTGGTCTCACCTCATTCCGAATTCCAGACCAATAGATATGATTTTTACCGTTCTGCTGTCTAGTTTCGGGTTGTGCCTGAGTAGTCTGTTTTCAGATTAGAGCTAACTAGTTAATTGTGGGTTATCGGGAAGGCGTTGTACAACGTTATTGGAAGCGCTCTGTTGTATGTTGTATTTATTTCGACTACTTGTGTAGGCAGAGAGGCTTCGGGTTTAGGGACATCTTCTTTGCCTACTAGTACTTTGATGTTCATATGTTTGATGTATGATGCATGCTTGATGATTGTATTATGTTTTTCTAATATCCATGAGAATATTCAATGTTTATGTCCTTTTCTTATGTGTTATATACATGAGTATATATATGATGTCGTTCATAATTCATTCTTCAGTTCATGCATCTTGTTTCATGTGCCTTCCACGGGAGAGGATTATAAGACCCATCAATTCCAGTATGGGCACGTAAGACCCACCAGTCCAATGTGGGCAGTTTTGGACACCCGTATGAAACGTTCTTCATACGGAATTGGGATCCCCGTATTTTGGTTAAATACGGGCTTAAGTTCACACCGACGGGTGTGTCACTAGCTATACCGGTATAAGCCTGTGTGCAGTCCATTCTTTTCATTAGATTCATTCATTCTATTCATCCATATACTCATTCGGGGTATGTTCGCATTCTTTAATGATGAGGTCTTGTTCGTATTTGTGGTATATTCATTTATTCACTGTACTTGCTGAGTCACGGACTTATTCTTGCTTTGTTTGTTTTATTTTAGGTGATCATTGATGCTGGCTCTATCGGGAGGGAGTAGACACACACTAATCATGCAATTCACCATATTCAAGTTCAACAATATGATTTAGTTTTTATCTCTCATTCGTTAGGTGATGAACTGTACTAAATAAATTTATATGGTGAAGGAAGGATACCTTCTCCATGTTATGATTGATTATGTATTGTTTGTGATCTTCAATCATCCTTCGTTACACTTGCTTGAATTCAGATTCATGTCATGCCATGGTTCTATTAAATCATGATTTTCTTTATATCATTAGTTGATATTATTCAAATTCTTCCGCATTATGGATGTGTGTTAGATGGTTTAGGTGACATCTTGGCTTCTGAATAGCCAGGGTGTTACACGAATTTACAAAACTCTCTCTCACTGTAGTTCTCTTCTGCATCGCGTAGCATCTAATCCAGATTGTCATCGTGTGACCCATCCTCAGCAAAAGCACAATCCACATCCAGCATATCATTGACTTCCATAACGATGTCGTCATTATTATTAATTAACTTCATGTATAATCTGCTCTTCACCGTGACTGGTCCAACATGTATACCCCCTTTTTGAAACCCCTTCGAATCAAGTGCGCTTCGATCCACGCTGGTTTGTTAAACATCTTCAGATTACTGCAATCAATGTATGGACAGTATATAAATTTTATCCCCTTCTCCAACATATCCTGCTCGGTGGCTCTTCTAAAAGCAAACATGCCATTAATATACTCTTCATTCACATGGCTCTCACTGTACATCCAGTTTTAGTTCATCTACGCTACGCACGTAACAAATGTGTTAAATTAGATTAATAAACCTCGAGTACTCTTCTTATTCACCAAACATACTAAAATTGATTAGTGCTTAACCTAGAGCAAATATAAAGGGTTACAGATCGTTACTCTTAGAGCTCACGACGAAAATCCCAAATACCCCGCGTGATTCCTCACCTTCGGATCCTTCTCCTCCCTTCCTCCCTCCTCTCCTTCTCCTTCCTTCCTCCTCTCTTTGGCTTCCTCCTTTCCTTCTCCTCTCTAAGGTGGCGCGATAGGGAAGGAGGCAGCAGGGGTGGCGGCTCAAACCGTTCTTAAGGGGGTGGAGGAGCTAGGGGCAGGAGGTCTGTCAGGACCAGATATTTATAATGCTAGCGTATCACAAACGATTCTTGTTAAACTATCACAGATGGTTTATAACTAGAACCATCTGTTGTCACAGCCCCAACTATTAAAATGGATTATAATGCATCTCACTAACATGCATTATCAAATTCAAATCATTTCATAATATATTGTACTTGGAAAATCTCATTTCATATAAACATACACTTCAAATTTCGGTTTTCTTTTAGCATCTGTAATAAACAGTTGTGATCATCATCTGGAATCAATTTATTTAAATACTACATTAATTCTCATGAATAAATATAATTTTTCCAAAATTTTTGGGACTAGTTTGAACCTAATTAAAATTCAAACAACATTCATAGACATACAACATGTTTGAATTTAAATGTCACAAATTTTAACATGAATAGTGGGGTTTCATAATTTTTATGGGAACTATATCTTCCCGGGAACCCCCACAAATTATTTCATGATTTTTGGAAATTTATTTCTATTTTTAAGCCCTTGGTCAAAGTGGAGAAAACATTTAAATTCTCGGTCAAACTCGGCCAGAACAAGGCTCTTTTGTTCCTTGGGCTTGAGTCTGACTCGGCGAGCCGACTCAGCCCGACCGCCTAACCGCACCGTGACATGCAGCCATCGGATCATAGATCGACGGTCCAGATCTCACCGCTGTTGGCCAGTTCAAATCATCGCGAATTGATCTCGTCCACCCGATCCTAATCTAATGGACCACCTTCGGCCACGTAGTGAGGACTCACCTCGGCGCCTTGAGTCGCTGTCGCCGCGGGCCCACGCGTCAGGGTCATCTCCTTCCTCGGGCAGGCGAGCCTCAGAACGCGGGCGCCACGCGCCGGCGTCTGCTCGCCCGTTGAGAGCCGTCGGCCGTCACCCACCGTGGTGACCACTCCGAGCTACTCGTCTCACGCCGCCTCCATCTCCGTCATCGCCCGAGCATAAGACACCTCAGAACCCTAGTTCTCCCTCACTCTTCCTCTCGGCGGCTGAGGAAGGGGAAGCTCTCCCGTGCTCCTCGCCGGTGTAAGCTTCCTCCGCATGGTTCCTCTCTTCTTCTTGTGCAATGCCCTATCCATTTTTGCTAATGCGAGCCTCTCTTGTCGTTTGTAGCTCGTGTTCCATCTTCGAGCTCTCTGAAGCTCCAGAGCGCGCACCCGGAGGCCTCACCGTGTCATTCTTAGCTTCGGTGAGTTCTTTTCCATTTATTGCGCGTCACCGTGTGCTAGGTTCTAAGGAGTAAAACCCTCAACTTATTTGTCGGATTATGCAGGAGCTCTGGAATTCGGTTTTCAAATCCACGGCCGTGAGCTCGTCTTCTTCCCCGACGTCGGCACGGTGAGCTCCCAGTCCATTCCCTCCTTCGGGACCGTCTCATGGGTGCCCTGATTCTACTCCCACCTCACATTGTTCTTTCTTGTTCTCAGAACACCCCGCCGCGGTGACCCCCTCTGCACCGCCGCTGATTCTTGCCGCCGGAGTTGAACACGAAGACCCTTGGTCCCCGTGCCTTTTCCTCAGCGTCGTTTGAACCCCAGGAGTGTAGATCCAGCACCCATTTGCCTCGGAGTGGTTCCGGCTTCGAGATCCCTCGTCACCGTATCCTCCTCCTCCGCTCAACTCCGCCGCCGGCACGCCACCGTGCCTCTTCTCCGGCAAAGTCACCACCGGAAGGTAGTCCTTGCTATTACCTTTCCATTTGCGCTTAGTCTTTGCACTCTACGGCCTTCCTCGCCGGCGTGCGAGCACGACAACACCACTGCGCGCGATTTCACGTTGTCGGACGCTACAACACCGTAAGACGGTGATTTTTGTCGGATTAATTAACGCTAATGATTGTGGTTAGATAGTTATGAGTCTATGACTTGTGGGCCCTAGGTTAGTCTAAGTGGATGCGCATTTCGTTAAACATGTTTTCACCTGAGGGAAAACGCACCCCTAGCTTGCTCAGCACGAGTTTTTGTTTTGATTGTTTGAAAACGTGTCTGTGAAATCGCCGCTTGTTCCGCCGAGCAAGTCGCTTGATGGTCAAGCCGACGACTGCCCCGCACGTCAGCGACTACGGCTAGCGCGTGGCCGGTAGGAAAAGTAGTAAATACTTTATGAAATTCGAAATCAGTTAATTTGCACACTAAAAAATATGTATAACTTCTAAAATGCATAACTAAATCATTTTAACTCCAAAATGGGTGAAACCACTTCTGATAATTTTCATATTTAATGAACTTTATATCAAAATTGGTTTCAACCTTGTCTCTGTAGCAGAGAGCTTTATTTGGAGATTAATCCATTAAAACCATTATTTATACAATAGAAAAGGACTGATAACTTCAAAATGCATAAGTAATTATTGAAACTCTAAAAAAACGGTGAGACCACTTTTGATAATTTTCATTTTCAGTGAACTTAATTCTAAAAATGGTCTCCATATTACCTCATCCACGAAACTATATTTGGGAGAATATAATCTTTAACTCCATTATTGTTACACTATAAAAGGCTGATAACTTTGAAAATACATAACTAAATCATAAAAACTCCAAAAAGGACAAACCCCAACTGTTTTGAACTTTTATTAATATTACCTATTTACCTATGTAATCCTTTACACCACCACTGTTCTACAAATTTTGGCCAAATAATTAAATTACATGACTTGAGGTTTAATGAAACCTGAATTTCAAAATAGCATAACTTCCAATTCCTAACTCCAAATAGAATAATTCTTTTACCTAAATCCATCTAAAATCATGACCTAACTACTGTAGAAAAATCATGCATTTTTGAGTATTTTAGTTTTTGAGTTGTTTTCTCGGTATTTATTTGATGTTATAATTATATAGATCCCGAGCATATTGATATCGACACTTACGCTACCGAGAGTGAGCAGCTACTGTACCAGCAAGGTAAGCATCATTTGAACTTTCTTTTGCATCATATTTGATCCCAGTTTTGGTTAAGTTAGTGCAATGATAATTGCTTGCATGCTATTTTGATTATGTAAATATTTTTGTGATGTGTAGTTTAGTTATGCCCTATGCTTGAGGTTAATCTTGAATTATGCCAGTACCTACATGCTTAAGATAGGATGTGATGATTATTGAATATGGGTTGCTTAGTCATGCAAGTCTAGATACGGTAGTTTGTTTGCCGAGGCTAACCCGACAATTATGGGTTAAACATAACTCTCATTGTATACTTTTGTTTCAGATCCTTGTATCTATTTTATGAGATAAATTTTGTCATTTTAAATGAGCTTTTTGGTCTGGACAAGTGTTGGTTAGTGATGGTGCTTTGTGCACGAGCATTGGGTAAGTGGAAGGACTTGTTTGGACAATTGAGGACCGAACTTTGGTAACGTCGTTAATTCAAGTACACTCGTGCTGCCACACGCGGGTTGGGAGCCGTATGGTTAAGTAGGGGGAGGGTTTTATTGTGTTAAGTCCCATGGTGGTGTAAGGGGCATAGCGACCGTGAAATCCTATGTTCCTTAGGAGCCGATGTAATCCTTTATAGTGTGCAAGGGAGCACCAATTTTACTTGTTTTGATTGCATCGGTATGTCCAATATAACTTGTGGGCCCCCTAGCAAGTGCTATCAGATGCTTGTACTAGGAAAGGAACCATCTCACAAGGGGGACTTAGCTCAATAGGGCTTTCTTGCTGAAAATGATTGTATCTTGATTTACCCGGCCGACATACCATAGGAAGTGTGCTATTTCAGAGGCCTCTAGAGGCTTACGGGCTAATCAAGTCGTGTGGGTAAAGTGGTACACCCCTGCAGGGTATCAATCTATTCGAATAGCCGTGTCCACGGTTATGGACAACCGCTTGAGTTCGGGAGTTACTATTGTTAGACTTTTAATTAAAATTATGGTTGAACTTGGTATTCGTCATGAATGGGATGTTCATGTGTTTAGTACATCAAAGTGGGCTGCCACTTTGGTCTTTGCATGATTCAATTGTTTATTACTGAAATGCTTTACTATATGCTTTACTTCTACTTCAAAGCTGATTTTAAATGGGCACATGAAAAACTAGTATGTGTAGGATGTTAATCGTTGCGTCTCTTTCGCAAAACTAAACTAATATGAGCCATCCTTTGAATGACCCTTATGCATAACTACTTTTATTTGTGTAAGACTTGGGAGTACACTTGTACTCAGCCGGATGTTTGTTGGCCTTTTCGGTGAGGAAGATTATGAGTCCGCGATCTTGTTAGTGTTGACTTGGGTGACACTAACGAGTAGTGTACTATCATTTAACCCCGATCGGTTCGATGGGTGATGGGCATACCACTCACTGGTCTTTTGCTTTATTTATTTGCTTCGCTGCTACTTGATACTTTACTTTGAATTTGGCGGTCGGCCGTATGTAATAAGTCGTGAGACTTTGACTATTATGCGTATGTCTTTTGATCTCTTGTTGTATGCATTGTATGGATGGAATCAACGTTGGATGAGGGTATGAGTATATTGGTCGTTGATCTTGGGAGCCAATATAAGGCCTTGTTTGGTACAGCTTCTACTCTCAGATTCTCAATTGATTGTCGTGGAGTCGTACTAAACATCCTGATTCTCAAAACCACTCGATTCTGATTCTCGCGTGGAGCTGTCTCAAAAATACACTAACGAGGTGAAGCAGCCTTTCCTTGGATTCTCGTGAGAATCCAACTTGATAGAAAAATACCCATTGAAGTTCAGCTTATTTACCCGCCGATTGCCCTTCACTTACCCAGAGACTGAGTCTGCGCGAGACCCCGATTCCTGTGCGAGGCGCCCACGCTCGGCTTCCTTCCTCCTCTCTCCCACAAGTGACAACGCCTAGGGTTTCCTCTCCTCCCCGACCACGCTCCTCGGCGCGGCGACCACTCGATCTCCTCCCAAGCCACCGGAGGTGGTGGCGGGGAAGTGAGCTCTGCGACAACGCTCGCCGCCTCGGCAGTGAGTGCGTGCCCGATTTCAAAGTCTCGATCCACCATCCGGACCGGTGATTCTTCACTGCTGTTTTGCGCTTGGTAGGTTAGTGGTGGGTAGGTAACCCTTGATTGATTGGCCCATGGAGCCATCCAATTTTGTCGATGGGGATGAATTCGGTTTCCATCTACTCTTCTTGTATGTCTCTGTCTCTATATCAAACTAGGAATAGAATTGGTAGCTACATGTCTTTGGTTGTTCTTGCAAATGAAATTGCTATCTATGCCGTTGTGGTGCAGATAAGCGACTCATGTTAGGAAATCATGTGAAATTTTAAGTTTTATGTTGTTACTATGCTAGCTAATTTTCGTTTAGTTCTTGCCTTCTTGGTAGGTTAGTGGTGGGGCCATGGAGCCATCCAATGTTCTCACAAGGGATGAATTCGGTTTCCATCTACTCTTTTCTTGTACATATGCCTCTGTAGAAGAATAGGAATATAATCGATTCATTTGAAGGAAATCATGTGAAATTTTATGTTGTTATTATGCTTGATTGTGCTTTGTTTGGATGGGGGTATCAAGTGCTTGTCTTGTTTCCTTCTTTGCAGAGGTTGTTGCCATGTCGGCATGGAGTCTGTGGCTACCCTTATGGAGTCGATGAGCTCTAAGATCTGGCGGCTTCAGGGCGTTTTTGAGCTTGAAAGCAGTCTTGTTTCCTTGAACATGAAGTGGAAGCAACTTGAGGATCATTTCCATGGCCTTGAGCGATCATGAAGAAAAGTTTGATGAGCTCAAAGAGCGGGAGAAAGAGTTTGAGGAGACGGTCACGAAATCGAGCGGATGTTGGAGCAACGGAGAGGTCGTTGTTGTGGCTAAGGAGCCGACTTCTGGAAAAGCTTGGGGAGAAAAGATCTTTGCGCTAGCTATGATCTTTGGCAAGTCCAAGCTGTCCTTGCATGATCCTGTTATCAACCCAATGAGCAAGGCACGCTAATATCATGTCTTTAATGGAAACACGGTACTCTTTGCGTGAAGTGGCCCAAATCTACTCAAGAAGGCGGTTTACAATCGCAATATGACAACAACTGCTTGTAAAGCCTCGTTCGAACTTGTTGTCCTCTGTGAGGAAATGAGCGTTGACGGGCTTCATAAGTTCATATCGACAATCGGAAGAACTTAACGACCATCAGTGAGGAAATCCCGATTGCACTCAAAGTGAGCATTTGATCTGTATGGCTGGTGTTGGATTCTCTTGAAGACTTCTATTACGGAGATAATCTGGTATTGGATGGCAAAAGGATGGAAATCTTATAAGCATTGATCATAGGTGTGATTTAAAATTTATCTTCGCTTTAGTTAATTTTTCTTGTGTTAGTTATTTAATTGTAATGTCTTTTGTAGACCACATGTTTCGTATGAATGCTATGATTTTTCACAGTCTACATGATCTTTTGGTGAGTACATATGACTTGAAATCAACTACGCACACAAGTTCAATTGAAGTACTAGCTCTTTTTTCTGTACATATGTGGTGGCGGTGAATCTAAACTTCTCTACGGTTCACAGTAGAATTAGAAATGATCGCAGTGTCAACAGTACAAAATTTGCATATACAAAATCAATGATTGTGCGTCAATTCATTATTTGCCAATAGTCGTACTTCGTCATGAAGTGTAAATGCAATGTAACCTGACATTTTGTATAAATACAACATATATACATTCATATGGTCTAACAAAATTTTTAAAAAAAATCTATAATTTGTGTACAAATACATACAACAAAGACACAAATACAATTGAATTATTACAACCAGGGGTAACATGGTCTATTTGCCTCTAATCCTCCCTCAAATGGTTTTTGGAGCCAACCTACCAGCTAAACACTTTCAACAGACAGCTTCAGATTCTCAGAGAAGTGGATTCTCAGAGAATCAGGAATAGAATCTGAAAAATAAGAATCTGGAGCTCTACCAAACAGGGCCTAAGTCATACTCGTTGTTGATGAATTCCCAATTAACTCACTAAGTGTAGTGCTTCGAATCGAAAGAGAATCGACAATCATGTAGCGCCGCAAAGGAGCGTGCGCATGATCGTTGAGGCTCTAGTATTCGCTAAGCCTCTCACTTGGATAGAGTTAAATTGGAATTCATTTACCGGAGACCCGTGATTATGTCCCTAAGACCTTGTCTAATTCCGGTCTTATGGAGATAATTACCGGGGTCCCCTCATCTGTGATGAGTGCAATTATCACAAACAGTTCTTCTTAAGAATCGTCTGTGAATTATCATAGACGGTTCTAGTTATAAACCATCTGTGATAGTTCAACATCACAGACAGTTCCTTTGGAACTGTTTGTGATAAGTACAACACAGACGGTTCCAAAGGAATCGACTGTGATGAGGCGTCTTGTATAGCCTGTTTTGTAGTAGCGCATGAGGTGCACACAAGAGCTATGGGTATTCGATACCTGTATGATTGACTCTAGTGCAAGTGGGTGACTGTTGATGATATGCCCTAGAGCCAATCATAGAGATAATTATATCATATCTATGTTTATGAGTTATTGAATAAATATTATTCTGTTCCTTGAACGAATCATTGGTTATAAAGATTAACAAGTATGTGACTTGTTGGTGAAGCTCTTTAACTTATATGATGTCGTTCTAAATTGTATCTCAGGTCGAATGTCACTGATCGGAACACCAGTGACTCTACGACCAGCACATGCATTGATTGATGTCCATGTTTTACCGATCATGGATATAGCGATATCAAATCAATAATGTGAACACATTTTAGAGAACATCGGTGTAATACCCCGAAAGTGTGTTAAGCGATTAGTCGGGAGAGATTAATTTTTATTTCGGGAGAGGTCAATTATTCGGGGAAGGATCAAAGCGGGCAGCGGGAGGGACTAATTGGATTGTTGTCGTGCTGCAATTTTAGAGGGAAAGAGCAAATGGGCGGCAACTTGGGCTGGGCCAAGGCCCATCCGGGTGGCCGGCCAGGGGCTCCCCTCCCAAAAACCCTAGCCCCTTCCCTTCCCCTCCTCCCTTCCCCCTCCCACTCCCATTCGGCGCCACCCCCACCTCCCCACCTCTCCACCTCCCTCCACCCTCTCTTGCGCCTTCCCATCCCCACACCCCCATTGTTGCTAGCCAAGGAGGAGAAGGATCTCCTTGCAGCCGGCCAAGGAAGAAGGAGAAGGAGAAAAGAAGAGAAGAGGGAAGAAGGAGAGGGAGAAGAGAAAGGAAGAAGAGGGAGAAGAAGGGATCCGCAGCGGAAGTGTGGAGGTCTTCATCCCGCTGTGTACTCTCTTCGTTTCGGCAAGGGTAACCCGTGGTTCTTTGCTTTAGGTCATTTTCTAGTTGTCTAATTTTCGGATGTCAGTTCGTCGAATTTCTGCAGCAGTGAAGTTTGTCGGTTTTGATTAGGTTAGAGGCAGATTTGGGTCTGGGTGTCTCCTAGAAAGTTGTAGCTATCGTAGTTACCTTTCATTGCCGACAAGAATCAAGTCATTCGGACTTCGGTAGCCAAAGTTATGATTTTATTAGTACTTCTGTGTTTCTGGAGAGAAGCAGATTTGCTAGTGTTAGTTAACCTGACTGAAGTGCATATTTAGAGGGGTTTCCAGAGGTCTCACCATAACGAAAAATGAGGCTAATCCTCTAAGCTTTCAGGAAAGCTAAAGATCACTGAATTTGGACGATCGTAGAGAAAGTTATGATAGTTTCTTTGTCGCTGTCCAGAAACCCGACGTGAAATGTTTGCTCTGATTAATTAGATTGGTAGGTCTGGTAGATGGCCGAATCAGAGGGTCTCCCAACTAAGTTTATTTAGACATTTCAATTAACTTTTCAGATTGTCCAAGATCATCCTATTTGGACTCATGAGCAGAAAGTTATGAATTTTTGAAGTCTGCTGTCCGCAGTGACCGATCGCTAGAAATTAGAAAAGCTAGGCGTTACAAGAAGATTAGCGATTTCGATTGTAGTGTGATGTATGATTTTGGTCCAGTATGCTATTCTTAGTTTGGGGTTATCTTCTTGTCCAGTGGTAGCGAGATCCCAAGGGCAGCACCCACTTCGCGTCCGCCGCTCTCGCGGTTGAGGCAAGTATTCGGGTTTATGTGTAGTATTGGTTGCATGTCATGATTGAGTGGTGTTTTGTTCATCATTGCCATGTAAATGTGTTGTGGAGATGATTCTAGTTGTGATGATGTTTGCGAGATTATGTTTAAAGCTCCTTCATGATGCTATTGTTTATACCCGACTACATATTGAGTATGATATTGGAAATATGATGTTGTAGTTCTTTGCATGTTGGAGCATTTTGAGACTTGGTCACGTGGTGACCAAGAGTACAATGTTGAGGTCCCCGTCATATGTAGTGACGGGCTTGAGGTCCCGCATTCATGGAATGTGGGCAATATATCTGAGGTCCCGTCATTGTGATGGCGGGCAAAGGTCCCTATACATGTGATGTATAGGCTCTTGGTCCTCTGTGCCAAAGGGCACGAGCAAGGGTACTCATCGACGGATGAATACCCGCATTACCGATAAAATGTGTAAAGAGATAAAGAACAAAGAGTGCATAGCATTATCATTAAATTTCTAGTATTTGAAATGCCATGAATGAAGTCGATTAAAGTTGTTTATCTTTGTCATGTCTTTATGATTATGTAACCTTGATGATACTTGCTGAGTCCTATGACTCACCCTTGCTTTGTTTTGATTTAGGTACTACGGTAAAGACGTCATGCATGGGCGGGAGTAGATGATTGAAAGCACGCACCACTTCACAAAATTAATGCAATTGTTATTTTAGCATCACATAAGAATAAATAGATCACTGAGAAATACCCATGGTTATTTTATGATTATGATTGATGAAATAATTTATGGATGTGAGAATGGTGTTATTTGATTACATTCATATGATTACCCTTATGCATGAGTGAATTGGTTAATGAAATTACTGTTAAATATTATGTTTACTCGTTAGAAAATTGTTTTCATTGATTATACAAGGGAGACTCAAGTTCAGCTTATTTACCCGCCGATTGCCCTTCACTTACCGAGACTGAGTCTCGCGCGAGACCCCGATTCCTCGTGCGAGGCGCCCACGCTTCGGCTTTCCTTCCTCTCTCCCACAAGTGACAACGCCTAGGTTTCCTCTCTCCCCGACCACCGCTCCTCCGGCGCCGGCGACCCACTCGATCTCCTCCCTGCCACCGAGGTGGTGGCGGGGCGGGGTGAGCTCTCGCGACAACGCGCCGCCTCGGCGGAGGTACGTGCCCGATTTCCAAAGTCTCGAGATCCACCATCCGGACCGGTGATTCTTCACTGCATTTTGCTGCTTGGTAGGTTAGTGGTGGGGTAGGTAACCCTTGATTGATTGGCCCATGGAGCCATCCAATTTTGTCGATGGGGATGAATTCGGTTTCCATCTACTCTTCTTGTATGTCTCTGTCTCTATATCAAACTAGGAATAGAATTGGTAGCTACATGTCTTTGTCGTGTTCTTGCAAATGAAATTGCTATCTATGCCGTTGTGGTGCGATAATCGACTCATGTTAGGAAATCATGTGAAATTTTAAGTTTTATGTTGTTACTATGCTAGCAATTTTCGGTTTAGTTCTTGCCTTCTTGGTAGGTTAGTGGTGGGGCCATGGAGCCATCCAATGTTCTCACAAGGATGAATTCGGTTTCCATCTACTCTTTTCTTGTACATATGCCTCTGAGAAGAATAGGAATATAATCGATTCATTTGAAGGAAATCATGTGAAATTTTATGTTGTTATTATGCTTGATTGTGCTGTTTGGATGGGGGTATCAAGTGCTTGTCTGTTTCCTTCTTTGAGGTTGTTGCCATGTCCGCATGGAGTCTGTGGCTACCCTTATGGAGTCGATGAGCTCTAAGATACAGCACTTCACCGGGCGTTTGTTGAGCTTGAAAGCCAGTCTTTGTTTCCTTGAACATGAAGTGGAAGCAACTTGAGGATCATTTCCATGGCCTTGAGCAATGTTGAAGAAAAGTTTGATGAGCTCAAAGAGCGGGAGAAAGAGTTTGAGGAGACGGTCACGAAATCGAGCAGATGTTGGAGCAACAGGAGAAATGTTGTTGTGGCTAAGGAGCCGACTTCCTGGAAAAGCTTCAGGAGAAAAGAGATCTTTGCGCTAGCTATGATCTTTGGCAAGTCCAAGCTGTCCTTGCATGATCACGTTATCAACCCAATGAGCAAGGCATCGCTAATACACATCGTCTTTAATGGAAACACGGTACTCTTGCTGTGAAGTGGCCCAAATCTACTCCTCAAGGCGGTTTACAAATCGCAATATGACAACACCGCCAAAGCCTCGTTCGAACTTGTTGTCCTCTGTGAGGAAATGAACGTTGACGGGCTTCATAAGTTCATATCGACAATCGGAAGAACTTAACGACCATCCGTGAGGAAATCCCGATTGCACTCAAGCGAGCATTTGATCTGTATGGCCTGGTGTTGGATTCTCTTGAAGACTTCTATTCGGAGATAATCTGTATTGGATGGCAAAAGGATGGAAATCTTATAAGCATTGATCATAGGTGTGATTTAAAATTTATCTTCGCTTTAGTTAATTTTTCTTGTGTTAGTTATTTAATTGTAATGTCTTTTGTAGACCACATGTTTCGTATGAATGCTATGATTTTTCACAGTCTACATGATCTTTTGGTGAGTACATATGACTTGAAATCAACTACGCACACAAGTTCAATTGAAGTACTAGCTCTTTTTCTCAGACATATGTGGTGGCGGTGAATCTAAACTTCTACGGTTCACGTAGAATTAGAAATGATCGCAGTGTCAACGATTACAAAATTTGCATATACAAAATCAATGATTGTCGTCAATTCATTATTTGCCAATAGTCGATACCGTCATGAAGTGTAAATGCAATGTAACTGACATTTTGTATAAATACAACATATATACATTCATATGGTCTAACAAAATTTTTAAAAAAATCTATAATTTGTGTACAAATACATACAACAAAGACACAAATACAATTGAATTATTACAACCGGGGTAACATGGTCTATTTGCCTCTAATCCTCCCTCAAATGGTTTTGGAGCCAACCTACCAACTAAACACTTTCAACAGACGACTTGATTCTCGAGAAGTGGATTCTCGGAGAATCAGAATAGAATCTGAAAAATAAGAATGCTGAGCTCTACCAAACAGGGCCTAAGTCATACTCGTTGTTGATGAATTCCCAATTAACTCACTAAGTGTAGTGCTTGAATCGAAGAGAATCGACAATCATGTAGCGCGCAGCAGAGGCAAGCGTGCGCATGATCGTTGAGGCTCTAGTATTCGCTAAGCCTCTCACTTGGATAGAGTTAAATTGGAATTCATTTACAGAGACCGTGATTATGTCCCTAAGACCTTGTCTAATTCGGTCTTATGGAGATAATTAGGGTCCTCATCTGTGATGAGTGCAATTATCACAAACAGTTCTTCTTAAGAATCGTCATGAATTATCATAGACGGTTCTAGTTATAAACCATCTGTGATAGTTCAACATCACGCATGCCCTTTGGAACTGTTTGTGATAAATACAACACAGAGCGGTTCCAAAGGAATCGATCGTGATGAGGCGTCTTGTATAGCTTTGCTTTGTAGTAGCGCATGAGGTGCACACAAGAGCTATGGGTATTCGATACTGTATGATTGACTCTAGTGCAAGTGGGTGATTGTTGATGATATGCCCTAGAGCCAATCATAGAGATAATTATATCATATCTATGTTTATGAGTTATTGAATAAATATTATTACATTCCTTGAGCGAATCATTGGTTATAAAGATTAACAAGTATGTGACTTGTTGGTGAAGCTCTTTAACTTATATGATGTCGTTCTAAATTGTATCTCGGTCGAATGTCACTGATCGGAACACCGATGACTCTACGACCAAGACATGCATTGATTGATGTCCATGTTTTACCGATCATGGATATAGCGATATCAAATCAATAATGTGAACACATTTTAGAGAACATCGTGTAATACCCGAAAGTGTGTTAAGCGATTAGTCGGGAGAGATTAATTTTTATTTGGAGAGGTCAATTATTCGGGAAGGATCAAGCGGGCAGCGGGAGGGACTAATTGGATTGTTGTCGGTGCTGCAATTTTAGAGGGGGGAAAGAGCAAATGGGCGGCAACTTGGGCCTGGGCCAAGGCCCATCTGGGTGGCCGGCCAAGGGGGGGCTCCCCTCCCCCAAAAAACCCTAGCCCCTTCCTTCCCCTCCCCTCCCCTTTCCCCTCCCACTCCCATTCGGCCGCCACCCCCACCTCCCCACCTCTCCACCTCCCTCCACCTCTCTTGCGCCTTCCCATCCCCACACCCCCCCATTGTTGCTAGCCAAGGAGGAGAAGGATCTCCCTTGCAGCCGGCCAAGGAAGAAGGAGAAGGAGAAAAGAAGAGAAGAGGGAAGAAGGAGAGGGAGAAGAGAAAGGAAGAAGAGGGAGAAGAAGGGATCCGCAGCGGAAGTGTGGAGGTCTTCATCCCGCTGTGTACTCTCTTCGTTCGGCAAGGGTAACCCGTGGTTCTTTGCTTTAGGTCATTTTCTAGTTGTCTAATTTTCGGATGTCAGTTCGTCGAATTTCTGCAGCAGTGAAGTTTGTCGGTTTTGATTAGGTTAGAGGCAGATTTGGGTCTGGGTGTCTCCTAGAAAGTTGTAGCTATCGTAGTTACCTTTCATTGCCGACAAGAATCAAGTCATTCGGACTTCGGTAGCCAAAGTTATGATTTTATTAGTACTTCTGTGTTTCTGGAGAGAAGCAGATTTGCTAGTGTTAGTTAACCTGACTGAAGTGCATATTTAGAGGGGTTTCCAGAGGGTCTCACCATAACGAAAAATGAGGCTAATCCTCTAAGCTTTCAGGAAAGCTAAAGATCACTGAATTTGGACGATCGTAGAAAGTTATGATAGTTTCTTTGTCGCTGTCCAGAAACCCGACGTGAAATGTTTGCTCTGATTAATTAGATTGGTAGGTCTGGTAGATGGCCGAATCAGAGGGTCTCCCAACTAAGTTTATTTAGACATTTCAATTAACTTTTCAGATTGTCCAAGATCATCCTATTTGGACTCATGAGCAGAAAGTTATGAATTTTTGAAGTCTGCTGTCCGCAGTGACCGATCGCTAGAAATTAGAAAAGCTAGGCGTTACAAGAAGATTAGCGATTTCGATTGTAGTGTGATGTATGATTTTGGTCCAGTATGCTATTCTTAGTTTGGGGTTATCTTCTTGTCCAGGTGGCAGCGAGATCCCAAGGGCAGCACCCACTTCGCACCCGCTGCTCGCGCGGTTGAGGCAAGTATTCGGGTTTATGTGTAGTATTGGTTGCATGTCATGATTGAGTGGTGTTTTGTTCATCATTGCCATGTAAATGTGTTGTGGAGATGATTCTAGTTGTGATGATGTTTGCGAGATTATGTTTAAAGCTCCTTCATGATGCTATTGTTTATACCACGACTACATATTGAGTATGATATTGGAAATATGATGTTGTAGTTCTTTGCATGTTGGAGCATTTGAGACTTGGTCACGTGGTGACCAAGAGTACAATGTTGAGGTCCTGTCATATGTAGTGACAGCTTGAGGTCCCGCATTCATGGAATGTGGGCAATATATCTGAGGTCCCGTCATTGTGATGACGGGCAAAGGTCCCTATACATGTGATGTATAGGCTCTTGGTCCACATGCCAAAGGCACGTGCAAGGGTACTCATCGACGGATGAATACCCGCGACACGGTAAAATGTGTAAAGAGATAAAGAACAAAGAGTGCATAGCATTATCATTAAATTTCTAGTATTTGAAATGCCATGAATGAAGTCGATTAAAGTTGTTTATCTGTCATGTCTTTATGATTATGTAACCTTGATGATACTTGCTGAGTCCTATGACTCACCCTTGCTTTGTTTTGATTTAGGTATACGGTAAAGACGTCATGCATGGCGGGAGTAGATGATTGGAAATACGCACCACTTCACAAAATTAATGCAATTGTTATTTTAGCATCACATAAGAATAAATAGATCTGAGAAATACCCATGGTTATTTTATGATTATGATTGATGAAATAATTTATGGATGTGAGAATGGTGTTATTTGATTACATTCATATGATTACCCCTTATGCATGAGTGAATTGGTTAATGAAATTACTGTTAAATATTATGTTTACTCGTTAGAAAATTGTTTTTCATTGATTATACAAGGGAGACTCTGTCGAAAATTTGTAAATTCGCCCTAGTTGTATTTAGTTTTGGTAGCATTCCAGGCTCGTTCTGAGTTGGGGTGTTACAGTTGGTATCAGAGCGGGCTGTAGGTCCGTGGTGACTAGATTAATTAAAATTTGCTAATGGCTAATCAACTTAAAAATTTGACACACTAGTGCAGTGAGGATGGGGATGGGCAAAGCATTGCATTTACGTTTCCGTTTTATCTTATTGTTGATTGCTTGATTTGATTTGAGTATGATTGCTCATTAAGTGACTATATGATTATTATGTGTGGGGATAACCCATGTTGAGAGGTTGAGGTCGTGTTGTGGCTCTGCCTTTACCAAGCTACACCCTCGTTAAGTAGTTTGATAATAGAGATTATCATTAGAAACGGTTGTTCTCTTCCTTGAATTTAATTTGGTCACTCTTGTCGATTGGGTTTGTGAATCTTTCTTGATTAGTAGTTTTATTCATGTTGATATGTTTCCATTGACTTGATTTGTTCAAGAAAGCAATCATTGTTTCCCAACCGATGAGTTATTCTTGGTTTGGTGAACTTGGTTGATTGTCAAGTTTGACCTTTATATTGGAGATATGTCTTTCTCATTAGAAAGTATGACCCATTTATTAAACGATGTTTTGGTTAATGAAAGTTTCCTTTGTAAGTCCTTGATGCGTGGAGGCTTTGACTTAATGAATCTCTTCTGGGAATTTTGGGTGTTAAAGTTGAACGGCTCTCTTTTATGAAAGAAAATGTTAAACCTTTTAGCGTTGTCTTCTCGTGGTTAAGTCAGAGGTTCTAAACAAAGTAGTTGATGGATATGATATGAGTTCTCAAGGTGGGACTGTAGTGTAGTGCAAAATAAATCCTAACAAGTATCCTTGTGAGTGAAATTGATTAAGTTGATGTTGTCCTCTAGCAATTCTTGAGGAGCTGTGATCAGGAGTATGACCACACTTAATTGGAATCAGTAGAGTTATTAAGAAGTGTGGAAGATTGATGAAAGGGTTGACCCTTAGAATTGTTTAGTTTGCTAAACTTGTTGGAATATTTGGTCTCAATGGATTAATGAAGCTGTGGGAAGGGAAAGTTGAGGAGTTGCTAGATTAATTACCCTAGTAGATATTAATCTTGGAGTTATATTTTTCTATAGATACTTGGTGACCATATATAGCTGCTAGATATATATATTTCTTACCATGATTAATTGTTGGATTTGTGTACAAAAGATTTAAAGGATTGAGTATCGGTGGATCTAGAATTATGGGGGAAGTTATGGATAATTCTTCTATATAGAATGATGTCATGAAATTGGTTTTAGTGTTGTTGATACTTTTGGTTGATGGAATATTTCGATTCTTGAAATTTTAGTATGATTTTGCACCAAATTATGAACATGAGATGGAACGATTGAATATGTGGTTGCACATATTCATGTGATTTAGAAAGGAAAAGTAGGTAGCATCTAGATTTTCATGATGAAGCGAGTTGATAACAACAATGGTTGGAGTGCAATTGTTGTGTGTTGAAGTTTGGTGTTGAGCATCGCTAAGAGTTAAATTGATATGATTTAATAGATGGCTTATGCTTACATGATTGTAGAATTGTCGGATGATAGCATGTCATTGATGAAAGGGTTTTGGTAAAACCTTTTGATTTGTGTAGTAGACCTCCGCTAGAATAAAGTGGTTGTTGTAGTGAGGTTGTAACGTTTTGGTGGACTCTCAATAGGAGATGAGATGGTAAAGTAGTATGGAATAGTTTGTTAAGTTTTTGGAGAGCTGTATAATGGAAGAGTTGACGAGAACGAGTCTTGTTAAGGGTAGATCATTCTTGATGTTAGTAAGATTATCTGTAAGAGATTGTGACTTGTGTGTGTGGTGATGATTCTTTTAGAAATAAAGTAACTGGATAGTCTATCATAATTTTGATCTAGTGAAAGTGTTTCGAGTTTTGCGTTTGTGATCAGTGGACCTCATGCGTTATGTGGTGATTGAGGTTGTTTCAAGCAAAGTGATATGATGAAAGATTTTATTGGCTCTTGAGCGGTTCCTGTGATTTGGGTTTTAAGAGCTTATCATGTTTAAGCTGGCAAAGTGACATAGCAATCACAGAGAATAACTATCCTTGTTAAAGGAAGGAGAGAAGTTAAGTGCTTAAGATTTAAGTCATTTCGCAACTTGCGTTTATTTGAGTATGCTTAAACCTTATGCGGTGTTCCATAAGAGTTTATCAATTTTCAAAGGCAATACCCTTTTTTTTGGGGTTCGATCTTCCTTAAGTGTGGGACTTGTGCCCTCAACTGTTGACTTTCTCTTTTGTTGTGCGAGTTCTTTGCCAATCTCGACTATTTCCCTTGGTCCTCTGTTCACTTTGCGAGTGGTAGATGTTTCTATGTGGTGAAAATTATTTTCATTTGTCTTTCTTTTGAGAAGGGATTCATCGATTCGTTTCACAAGGGTCTTTCGAAGTGTTTATTCTATGAAGTTGTGAAACTTTGGGTTGGAAGTTATTCGATGAGCATTGGAGGATGGAATAGTTTCATAATATAGTTCTTTGAGAGAAGTTTATCTCAATAGAAGATTGTCTTTGGAGGTTAAACTGGTTGCATTGTTACAACTAATAGAACCTATAGTGATTGTGATCCAAGATCTTTTGTTCACTTCGGGTGGAACATTAGAATTATCGAAAACATGGAAATCTTGATCAACTATATAGAGTATCACAATTTGGTAGTATTGCGAGGTTGCGAAGGATATTCTTGATGGTGTGGTTTAATGAGAGTGGGATTACAAAGTAATCGAATCGTCAAGTCGATTAATGAGATAGACGGGATGGTTGTATTATTGACAGGAAAGACTTGGACTTAGTAAGTAACTCTTTAAGAGTTAGAATCTTTATAAAGATAATTGGGTCAAGCAGATATTTTCATGTTGATGTTAATGCGCGAGTATGTATGGACTGTGAGAATTTTAGGGATTTTAATCGGAGGTTTTCCTATCTTCTTTATGAGAAGTTCATTGTAGGAGTTTTGGAGTTTAATTTGGGCCTTGCATTATTTTTATGCTAGAACTTTGGTCGCCCAATGATTATGTGTAGAGGAAGTAGATTAAGGGTGTTAGTAGATTAAGGGTGAATTTGAACAATAGGATGATGGTTGATAGAACCCTTTTGATGAAATATATGAATGTGATAGCTGGAATTCCAAGTTGTTTATTCCTAAAAGATTGAGGTGATGTGATTGCGTGTGTGATCTATTTTGGAGATGCATTGGAAGTCATCTGTCAAATTAATCATGTCGATAGAGGAGTTGTTGAGAGAAAGTTTTGGTGGAGTCGTTAGAGCCTTTATCTGAGGTGTGAATGATGTATTTGACTTGAGCGTAACGTTGAGAATGTCAAGTTAAGAGAGATGAGTTAGTGTGCTATGCGTTGAATCTGAAATTCCAAAGTTGAGAGAGATTTTAGTCCTAAAAGAGAAAGCGATAAATCGTTGTTTCCTCAAGAAGTGAATCGTTTCCTTGATTCTCGTTTGAGTTTTGTGTTGTTGACCAATGTCTTTCGTAAGTTGAGTTTGACTTGATTTTGGTATGTGTGGTTCTTATCGGTTCGGGAAGAATAAATGAAGTTTTTGATTTGGGCATTTAAAAATGATTCATCCTTTGGTTTGGGACGCTTATTCGCAATTTGCCACTTGTAAAGTAGAAGGGTTTCCTTGATGAAATTCCAATTTCTAGATTTGACCTGTAGTACTTGGAGTGGTAGCATAATGGCGATGTGAATCTTTCTTATTTAGATGGGTTTTGTCGGTAAAAAGAGTTGCTAAAGGAATTCGATTGTGTGTTTCGTTAAAGGAGGTGATTCTTGTTTCATTGAAAAGTTCAGGTGAGAGGTGGAACAAGAGTTCCGTGTTCGTGTGCATGTTGTGTGGTTCATTGAGGAAGGTTAGCCCAAGGTACTTTGGTTTATTTTAGTTAGCTACGGAATTCAAAAGTTGGCGTATCGTTAGGACCGTCTCGGTCCATACGCGGTGTATGCAACATCGGGCGTGTTTGGTGCCTAGTGAGTACCGAGAGATATAGAGGTTGAGTTTCATTAACGTTGTTGACCTTCGAGCGGGATCTTACCTCGAGACTCTTTTGATGAATATTCTCATAAATGCCGAGTTGAGCGTTAGTAAGGGCGTCGTTTCGCGCACGTGTTGTGGTCTCATCTATTTGAGAGAGGCCACTTGAAAGATTGGAGTCTCGCGTGGCGAAGTTTAGCAGAGTTGATCGCGTTGGTATGCATTGTTAAGTTCTAGTCGCGGGTTACTTTCGTGTAGATCGCGCTTAGATTCGGTCGAATCTGTTAAGGGGGTAGAATGTAATACCCGAAAGTGTGTTAGCGATTAGTCGGAGAGATTAATTTTTATTTGGAGAGGTCGATTATTGGGAAGGATCAAGCGAACAGCGGGAGGGACTAATTGGATTGTTGTCGGTGCTGCAATTTTAGAGGGGGAAAGAGCAAATGGGCGGCAGCTTGGGCTGGGCCAAGGCCCATCCGGGTGGCGCCAAGGGGCTCCTCCCCAAAACCCTAGCCCCTTCCCTTCCTCCTCCCCTTTCCCCTCCCACTCCCATTCGGCCGCCACCCCACCTCCCCACCTCTCCACCTCCCCTCCACCCTCTCTTGCGCCTTCCCATCCCCCCCCCCATTGTTGCTGGCCAAGGAGGAGAAGGATCTCCCTTGCAGCCGGCCAAGGAAGAAGGAGAAGGAGAAAAGAAGAGAAGAGGGAAGAAGGAGAGGGAGAAGAGAAGGGAAGAAGAGGGAGAAGAAGGGATCCGCAGCGGAAGTGTGGAGGTCTTCATCCCCGCTGTGTACTCTCTTCGTTTCGGCAAGGGTAACCCGTGGTTCTTTGCTTTAGGTCATTTTCTAGTTGTCTAATTTTCGGATGTCAGTTCGTCGAATTTCTGCAGCAGTGAAGTTTGTCGGTTTTGATTAGGTTAGAGGCAGATTTGGGTCTGGGTGTCTCCTAGAAAGTTGTAGCTATCGTAGTTACCTTTCATTGCCGACAAGAATCAAGTCATTCGGACTTCGGTAGCCAAAGTTATGATTTTATTAGTACTTCTGTGTTTCTGGAGAGAAGCAGATTTGCTAGTGTTAGTTAACCTGACTGAAGTGCATATTTAGAGGGGTTTCCAGAGGGTCTCACCATAACGAAAAATGAGGCTAATCCTCTAAGCTTTCAGGAAAGCTAAAGATCACTGAATTTGGACGATCGTAGAGAAAGTTATGATAGTTTCTTTGTCGCTGTCCAGAAACCCGACGTGAAATGTTTGCTCTGATTAATTAGATTGGTAGGTCTGGTAGATGGCCGAATCAGAGGGTCTCCCCAACTAAGTTTATTTATACATTTCAATTACCTTTTCAGATTGTCCAAGATCGTCCTATTTGGACTCATGAGCAGAAAGTTATGAATTTTTGAAGTCTGCTGTCCGCAGTGACCGATCGCTAGAAATTAGAAAAGCTAGACGTTACAAGAAGATTAGCGATTTCGATTGTAGTGTGATGTATGATTTTGGTCTAGTATGCTATTCTTAGTTTGGGGTTATCTTCTTGTCCATGTGGCAGCGAGATCCCAAGGGCAGCACCCACCGGCGTCCGCCCGTTCTCGCGGTTGAGGCAAGTATTCGGGTTTATGTGTAGTATTGGTTGCATGTCATGATTGAGTGGTGTTTTGTTCATCATTGCCATGTAAATGTGTTGTGGAGATGATTCTAGTTGTGATGATGTTTGCGAGATTATGTTTAAAGCTCCTTCATGATGCTATTGTTTATACCTCGACTACATATTGAGTATGATATTGGAAATATGATGTTGTAGTTCTTTGCATGTTGGAGCATTTTGAGACTTGGTCACGTGGTGACCAAGAGTACAATGTTGAGGTCCCTGTCATATGTAGTGACAGAGCTTGAGGTCCCGCATTCATGGAATGTGGGCAATATATCTGAGGTCCCGTCATTGTGATGATTTGCAAAGGTCCCTATACATGTGATGTATAGGCTCTTGTCCACGTGCCAAAGGGCACGAACAAAGGTACTCATCGACGGATGAATACCCGCATTACCGTAAAATGCGTAAAGAGATAAAGAACAAAGAGTGCATAGCATTATCATTAAATTTCTAGTATTTGAAATGCCATGAATGAAGTCGATTAAAGTTGTTTATGCTGTCATGTCTTTATGATTATGTAACCTTGATGATACTTGCTGAGTCCTATGACTCACCCTTGCTTTGTTTTGATTTAGGTACTTCTGGTAAAGACGTCATGCATGGGCGGGAGTAGATGATTGGAAAGCACGCACCACTTCACAAAATTAATGCAATTGTTATTTTAGCATCACATAAGAATAAATAGACTGCTGAGAAATACCCATGGTTATTTTATGATTATGATTGATGAAATAATTTATGGATGTGAGAATGGTGTTATTTGATTACATTCATATGATTACCCCTTATGCATGAGTGAATTGGTTAATGAAATTACTGTTAAATATTATGTTTACTCGTTAGAAAATTGTTTTTCATTGATTATACAAGGGAGACTCTGTCGAAAATTTGTAAATTCGCCCTAGTTGTATTTAGTTTTGGTAGCATTCCAGGCTCGTTCTGAGTTGGGGTGTTACAATCGGGTTGGATAGACCCACCTTGAGACACTATTGAGATTGTTATGATTCTATATGTCATTTGTTGGTCTCAAGTAATGATGATATATAATCCTTAGACCTGAGATCAGCATGGTTCTCTACATGTATAATAGCACTATTAGGGGTTGCCAAACGCTACACGTAACTAGGTAGTTATAAAGGTAGCTTTCGGGTATGCTATGAAATATGCGGAGGGATGTGACTAGTCAGATATAGGATTTGCCCCTCCTAACATAACAGGAGAGATATCTCTGAGCCCCTCGAAGTGGTCGAATAAAGAAAGTGCATGGCCATGCCACTAGTGGTCGAAGAGTTCGACCACATAAGGTTATCCGATACTCGATCGACAAAGTATTGAACATTCCATGGATGACATAATATCTCACTTGGAGGTCAACCAGATATTGTGAGTGTAACACCCCAACTCAGCACGAGCCTGGAATGCAACTACCCTAAGCTGAAATCCTAAATTTCGGCAGAACCTCCTTTGTATACGAGGGTACTGGAGGTTCCACACAACAAAAACTCACAAGTAAACATAAACTAGTCATGAAATCCAATTCTAAGATCTAAACATGAATCAACGATAATGAGCTAAGATGACAAATAACCATATGACTTAAAGTTCTCGTCTATGTTCTCATTGATCATAAAGGTACCATCCACGACTAAATTTATTTATTACAAACCAAAAGATGACAAAAGAGAATCATAATTTCTTATAGCAATGAGTCTAATGTGAAGTGCATTATTCGAGTAGTGCTCATCTACTCCCTCCCAAGTGAACTTCATCAACGATCACCTAGAAATAAACAAACAAAGCAAGAGTGAGTCCATGACTCAGCAAGTACAATGATTAAGAAAACATTCATTCATTGAAGACCAAACATAACATCATTGGGTTCGATCATAACACAATGGATTACTTATGAATACATGATATGAATGCTCAAATCAAGGAAATGGACTGCACACACGCAGATATCGCGGTATAGCGGTGAACACCGTCGGTGATCACTCAAGCCCGCATCTTAACAAAAATGCGGGATCCACTTCCGTATGAAGAACGTTTCATACGGGTGTCCAACATTGCCCATATTGGAATTAATGGGTCTTATCCAACCATCTTGAAATTGATGGTGGTTCTCATCCACTCCCGTGGGCGTCAAATGTCAATGAATGCATGCAACAATTAAATGAAATATACCGTCACATCACTTCTACTCATGAACTCAATGTATTGAACAAAATATGAATAATTCATTTCACATGTCTCACAAGCTACCAAAACAACTCATGCTAATAACCACAATACACAAACATCCAAATTAACATGGTACTTGCCTTCCGCGTTGCGAAGCGTTATCTCGCAACGAAGGCGCTCTTATACAAGTTTCACGCCTAAACCAACGAAATAACTTAATAAGTATACAAGATACCCAGCTCAACTAGTCGGTGTTCTATTTTACTTCTCTTAGGAGTCAATTAAATCCTATATCGCATAAACTGAAAAACAGCGAGTCTGTCCAATAAGAAAATCCTGGACAGCAACACGGGACTAACATAACTCACAGCCTGGAAGTCGAAAAATAGCAAACCCAATTTCTGTAGATTCTTAACTGGTCTAACTACAAAACTCTAGTTGACGCGACAAACCAATTTGGTCAAATTAATAGGCTAATAATTGTTTGAACATTCAGCACAGATTCAGCCTACCAAAATTCAGCAGAAATAATCAGTTGATCATAACTTCTATGTTTCAACTCCGAATTGAGCGTTCTTTACCAATCTGAAAAGGTTATCGAATTACCTACAATAACCTAGTTGGGTGAACTTTCAGATTCTTCCAACTTCTCTATCATAATATAGAAAACATACAGACAGATTAATCACGTCAGGTTTCTGGCAGCAACTGTTAAAACAGACATATCTTTTGACTCACAACTCGGAATCAAGTAAACTCAGTGGCCATCTAAACCTGACAGGAATACTTCAACTTTCTAGGAGACACCAAGTTCAAAATCTGTGATTAACAATTTCTTATACAATTTACAAATTGACTGCAGAATCTCGTCAGGGTTCTGGACAGTCAAGACTAATTCTATCATAACTTTTGACTCGGACCTCGGATTTGAGTGAACTCGGCGGCCACTGAAACGTAAGAACAAGACCTAGATATCTCTAGGAGACCAAACCTTCAGATTCTGCCTAAAAATAACCAGAAACACTCTCTACAACGTACTGGACAGAAACAGCTTCTAATTTCAGCAGGTCTGCTAAATCAAAAACGTAACCAAATCTCTTCTAACAACAATCAAACCACGAGGATCGCATCGTTACCCCTTGCTGCAACCAGGAGTAGGTGGAAGGATCCTTGGCGAAGAAACTCTTCCTCCTTTTCACCTCTTTTCCCCAAGCGAGCTGCTGTCCTCCTCCACTCCTTGCGCAACCGGTAGCGGGAGAAGGTCCGAAGGAAGATTCGGGAGGCAAACCAGCAGGAGCAGCACCAATGGAGGTTGGGGCGACTCCTAGGGCAGGGCATGAGGGGAAGAGAGGAGGAAGGAGGGTGGCGGCCAAAGGGGAGGGGGTTTCGCCAAGGGGAGGAAAAAGGGGCTGGTTAGGGTTTAGAGGGGGGGGCGCATGGGCCTAGGCCCATGGCCGGCCAAGGGGTGGGAAGGCTTCCCAGAGGCCCACGACCTAAAAACTCCAAACCGAGAGTTTTAAGCTTTCGGAGTTCCCGAATAAATTCTTTCTTTCCGACTAAAACAGGGTATGACATTCTACCCCCTTAACGATTCGACCGAATTCTACTCATAACGGACACAAGAGCAGAAGTCTAAGGAATTGAAAACAAGATTTAACACGTACCAGCAACAAATAGGTCTGGATACTGCTCGCGCATGCGAGACTCCAGTTCCCAAGTGGCTTCTCTCTCCGTTTGATGAGACCAAAGGATCTTTACATACTTCAATGTCTTGCTCCTCAAAACCCGCTCGACTCTTCCAAAATTTTCACTGGTCGGGACTCAAAAGTAAGGTCCTGCTCAATGGTTAAGGGCTCCATTGGAATTACATGCTCAGGGTCAAATAAGAACTTCCTCAACATGGACACATGAAACACATTATGAATCCCTCTCATAGAATCGGGAAGATCCAAACGGTAAGCCAAATTTCCAACTCTCGCCACAACTCGAAACGGTCCGATGTACCTTGGGCTAAGCTTCCCTTTAGTACCGAACGCATTACTACGCCTTTGGTAGGCGATACTCTCGAAGGACCTCGTCACCCACATTGAACTCAATTCGCCTCCGACATCTGCGTAGCTTTTCGCCGGCTCGAGCAGCTAACAAGTTCTTTCTAACTGCCACTCTAGCCACGGTTGTTGTACTCCATTCTGGACCCAAACGCGCCTCTCTCCCACTGCATCCCAACACAACGAGATCTGCATTTCCGCCATAAAGGACTTCAAATGGTGCAGCTCGAATCTGGAGTGATAACTATTATTATAGGCGAACTCGCCAAAGCAGGTGATCTTCCCAACCACCCTTCCAGATAAAACACAACACTGAGCATATCTTCTAAGGTTTGAATGTATGCGCTCGGTGACCATGCATGCGAGGTGGAATGCGATACTAAGACGGAGTTGCGTGCCCAAAGCACTCTGCAAACTCTCCCAAAACTTGGAAACAAATTTGGCATCTCGGTGAAACAATAGTCTTTGGCACCCGTGCAACCGTACTATCTCTCGCACATAAAGTGGAGCCAAATCGCTCGCATTGGTGGTTCGAATAGGAATGAAATGTGCGTACTTCATTGAACCGATCCACTATCACCCATATAGCATCCTTCCTCGCTGAGTGCGAGGTAAACCAACCACAAAATCCATGGAGATGTCATCCCATGGCCACAAGAACCTCTAAAGGTTGCAACAATCCTCCGCGGCCGCTTATGTTCAGCCTTAACTCATTGGAGATCCCACACGAGGCCACATCTCGCATAATATCGACTTTCATTCTCTTCCACGAAATTCTTCTTCAAATCTTTGTACATTTTGGTCTCACCGGATGTACGATATACAGTACAGTGGGCTTCCTTTAGAATCTCATCTTTAATCTGTGCCTCTGTGGCACACAAAGGCGACACTTTAAATCGCAAAGTACCGTAATCATCTATACCAAAATGGCCTTGCTTGCCTTCATCTAGGCGCTTCCTCACTGCTGGAGCATTTGATCATCTTTGTTGTGCTTCCGCACTCGCTACGGAATGGTCGACTCAAGAAGCAACCGGGTCTCGGTCTCGGCGGTACCGCAAAGCAAAAAGATATATCCATACGCTCAAAATCAGCGATGAGACAACTGAGGGTAGGAGGTGTCGCCTTGCGACTCAGGGCATCGGCTACAACATTTGCCTTGCCCGGATGATACTGAATGGTGAGATCATAGTCCTTTATCAACTCCAACCATCTCCTCTGCCTCAGGTTTAAATCTTTCTGAGTAAAGATGTATTTCAGACTCTTGTGATCAGTGAAAATGTCACAAGATTCGCCATACAAATAATGGCGCCAGATCTTTAAAGCCAGCACTACTGCTGCAAGCTCTAGGTCATGGGTAGGATAGTTATGTTCATGTTTCTTCAGCTGCCGAGACGCATAGGCAATCACCTTACCATCCTGCATAAGTACACAACCCAGCCCAACTCTAGACGCATCTGAATAAATAGTGAACCGCTTCCCTGGTTCTGGAAGGGTGAGAATTGGAGCGGTCACCAATCTATCCTTCAAAGTACAGAAACTTCGTTCACACGCATCCGTCCACTGAAACTTGACACCTTTCTGTGTCAACTGAGACATTGGTCTAGCAATGGTAGAGAAACCCTCCACGAAACGCCGGTAGTAACCAGCCAAACCCAGAAAACTCCTCACTTCTTTTACATTGGTTGGTCTCTTCCATTCCACCACTGTTGAAATCTTACTTGGATCGACAGAAATGCCCTCTTGATTGATTACATGGCCCAGAAACCCAACTTCAGAAATCCAGAATTCACATTTCTTCAATTTGGCATAGAATTGGTTCACTCTCAAGGTCTCCAGTACCAACCTCAATTGTTGAGCATGGTCCTCTTCCGTTTTGGAATAAATCAAGATGTCGTCAATAAATACTACGACGAAATCATCAAGATAAGGGTGCAACATACTATTCATGGCTTCCATGAAAACTGCAGGAGCATTAGTTAGTCCAAATGACATAACCTTATACTCATAATGACCATACCTTGTAGAGAAAGCTGTCTTCTCAATATCTTGCTCGCGAACTCGAATCTGATTATAACCTGACTGAAGGTCAATCTTGGAAAATATTTTAGCTCCCTTCAACTGATCAAAGAGATCTTCAATACGGGGCAACGGATATTTATTCTTCTGATTTGCTTGATTAAGAGCCCGGTAGTCCACACATACGCCAACTACCGTCCTTCTTCTTAGTGAACGAGGCAGAGCTCCCCACGGCGATACACTCGGCGAATCATACCTTTGGATAGCAAATCATCCGGTTGCTTTTCAACTCCTCCGGAATGGTCGTGCCAAGCGGTATGGAGACATCGAAATAGGTCGGGTTCCCGGAACAAGATCTATCCGGAATTCCACTTCACGTTCTGGAGGCATACCAGGAAGCTCCACAGGAAACACGTCAGGAAATTCATTCACCACCAGAATATCTTCAATACGAAGTGGAGATTCAGACTTCTCGCTAAGAGACCAAAGCAACCCAATGTTCGAGGCTCGGCGACTAGGAAGCAGACTAGCCAACACACACGTGGAATCAAGCGGCGACCGCCTCAAACACTAATTCCTCTCCGACGGAACTGCAAAGTCACCGTCTTCCAAAACAACAAATCTTGCACAGTAAAGGAATAGCCAATCCATACCCAAAATAACATCAAAGGTGATAATCTGAATCACCATGAGATTGGCAATGAAATTCTCATCTTCTATAGTGATAGTACAACCAGACAAATCGTAGAGCTAGAAATAAGACCTCTGGGAACCGACCACCACGGATTCGAAATAGATTGCACACTCAAACCCGCCCTTTTAACAAAATCTAAGGACACAAAAGAATAAGTAGCCCCAATCAAAGCAACGAAAGCCTCAAGTGAATCAACTAATAAAGTACTGTCACCACATCGGGGCGCCCACGGTGTCGAGGGTGGGCATGGCGAGACTCCAAAGGTGTCGGAGCGAAGACGCACCAACACTCGAGAGGAGGCGAGAACTGCAGCAGTGAGAACGAGGCGGGCGAGATGGAGCGGGGTTCCGAAGAACCCGGTCGGAGGCGCAGAGCTGAAAGCGCGATGGAACCCATCTCGAGAGAAGCGTGGCACAAAAGGTGCAACCAGTGCAATCGAGCTCCGAGGAGTACTAGAGGACGACGCTGCTGGGCCGCTTCCCACTTGATGATACTTGCCGGATTACGCACAAAGAAAGCTTGTGGCCCTCTCGACCACACCGACGACAAGTCCTCTGAAAGAACATTCGGACGCACGATGCCCCTCTCCACACTTAAAACATTTCATACCTTGACTGGGCTGGCGCATCTCGAGGTGTGGAAGAAGAAAACGTGGCGCCAAGAAAAGATCGCCTCTTGGCCGGGACGAGATGGGCGGCTCCTGAAACCTCTTGGAAGTAGGTCGAGAGGACCCACCTCCACCACCAAAACTCCTCTTCAGCCACCACGGAACCACCAGCAGTAGTGCCCCATGTGTGCATGCCTGCGAAGGAGAATTCTCTCTGCTCTATCCTCTAGCTCGCTCAACCACGTCTTTGAAATCACGCGAAACCGAGGCTCCCAAGATCGACGATACTCTGAAGGAGACCCGGCGAAACCTCTTGGCCTTCTCCAAGTCATCAGCCACAAACTGGTACAAAGCGTACAGCATTGTTGAACTCCATCTCGTACTCGAATCTTGACCTATTGCCTTGGGTCAACACTAGCAATGATCGCTCCATCTTCTCAATAAAAGAATCCGGATAGTACTTGGCTCTCAATCGTGCCACAAAAACTTCCCAAATGGCGGTCCCTGACTGGGGTCCTAGCGACATAACCCTTCCCACGGATATCGGCTTGACCTTTGGTTGAAAGGCCACAAACGAACCTTTGCGCCGAGTTCATTTCAATGCCTCGAATCGGCGCTCCATGTACGGAGCCAATCTGCGCTGAATCGGGGTACCGCCCCATCAAGCGTGTCGGCCGGCGTCATCCACTCACGAAGACTCATCCTAGTCTCGGTGGAGCTGCGGCAACAACCGGACTGCCATGGCGGCAGAAGAAGATCCGCGGCGATCGCGAGAACAGAGCAGCAGGATAAGCCGCTGCACTGCCGGCGAGCTGCTCGTTCTCCTTTGAAGATTCTCGAATCGCGACACCGCTCGAGCATCGGCGCGGCGCAGCTTGAGCTTCCACGGTGGTTGGGCGGTGAGGCAACCTCCTCATTAACCCCACGGCCTCTTCTTCGGACGTTGCGAAACAAACGGACCACGCCCACGCACCGCGACCACGGTGGCGGACGCCACGGCCTCTACCTCGCCATCTAAGGACAAGACAACGAACAGCACCAAATCGAACAACGGTTGCACAACAAATAAATCATAACAACAAGAAAATTTGCGGAAACAACGAATTGCCCAACCCAACCCATCGTACGAGGTGTCAATTTAATAATTCTATTTTAACCACGGACCTAAAGCCCGCTCGATACCAAGCTGTAACACCCCAACTCAAAGACGAGCACGGAATGCAACTACCTAAGTGAAATCCTAAATTTCGCAGAACCTCCTTTGTATACGAGGGCACTGGAGGTTCCACACAACAAAAACTCACAAGTAAACATAAACTAGTCATGAAATCCAATTCTAAGATCTAAACATGAATCAACGATAATGAGCTAAGATGACAAATAACCATATGACTTAAAGTTCTCGTCTATGTTCTCATTGATCATAAAGGTACCATCCACGACTAAATTTATTTATTACAAACCAAAGATGACAAAAGAGAATCATAATTTCTTATAGCAATGAGTCTAATGTGAAGTGCATTATTCGAGTAGTGCTCATCTACTCCCTCCCAAGTGAACTTCATCAACGATCACCTAGAAATAAACAAACAAAGCAAGAGTGAGTCCATGACTCAGCAAGTACAATGATTAAGAAAACATTCATTCATTGAAGACCAAACATAACATCATTGGGTTCGATCATAACACAATGGATTACTTATGAATACATGATATGAATGCTCAAATCAAGGAAATGGACTGCACACACGCAGATATGCGGTATAGCGGTGAACACCCGTCGGTGATCACTCAAGCCCGCATCTTAACAAAAATGCGGGATCCACTTCCGATATGAAGAACGTTTTCACGGGTGTCCAACATTGCCCATATTGGAATTAATGGGTCTTATCCAACCATCTTGGAAATTGATGGTGGTTCTCATCCACTCCCGTGGACGTCAAATGTCAATGAATGCATGCAACAATTAAATGAAATATACCGTCACATCACTTCTACTCATGAACTCAATGTATTGAACAAAATATGAATAATTCATTTCACATGTCTCACAAGCTACCAAAACAACTCATGCTAATAACCACAATACACAAACATCCAAATTAACATGGTACTTGCCTTCCGCGTTGCGAAGCGTTATCTGGCAACGAAGGCGCTCTTATACCCGAAGTTTCGCCGCCTAAACCAACGAAATAACTTAATAAGTATACAAGATACCCAGCTCAACTAGTCGGTGTTCTATTTTACTTCTCTTAGGAGTCAATTAAATCCTATATCGCATAAACTGAAAAACAGCGGAGTCTGTCCAATAAGAAAATCCTGGACAGCAACACGGGACTAACATAACTCACAGCCTGGAAGTCGAAAAATAGCAAACCCAATTTCTGTAGATTCTTAACTGGTCTAACTACAAAACTCTAGTTGACGCGACAAACCAATTTGGTCAAATTAATAGGCTAATAATTGTTTGAACATTCAGCACAGATTCAGCCTACCAAAATTCAGCAGAAATAATCAGTTGATCATAACTTCTATGTTTCAACTCCGAATTGAGCGTTCTTTACCAATCTGAAAAGGTTATCGAATTACCTACAATAACCTAGTTGGGTGAACTTTCAGATTCTTCCAACTTCTATCATAATATAGAAAACATACAGACAGATTAATCACGTCAGGTTTCTGGCAGCAACTGTTAAAACAGACATATCTTTTGACTCACAACTCGGAATCAAGTAAACTCAGTGGCCATCTAAACCTGACAGGAATACTTCAACTTTCTAGGAGACACCAAGTTCAAAATCTGTGATTAACAATTTCTTATACAATTTACAAATTGACTGCAGAATCTCGTCAGGGTTCTGGACAGTCAAGACTAATTCTATCATAACTTTTGACTCGGACCTCGGATTTGAGTGAACTCGGCGGCCACTGAAACGTAAGAACAAGACCTAGATATCTCTAGGAGACCAAACCTTCAGATTCTGCCTAAAAATAACCGAAACACTCTCTACAACGTACTGGACAGAAACAGCTTCTAATTTCAGCAGGTCTGCTAAATCAAAACGTAACCAAATCTCTTCTAACAACAATCAAACCACGAGGATCGGCATCGCTACTACCTTGCTGCAACCAGGGAGTAGGTGGAAGGATCCTTGGCGAAGAAACTCTTCCTCCTTTTCACCTCTTTTTCCCCAAGCGAGCTGCTGTCCTCCTCCACTCCTTGCGCAACCGGTAGCGGGAGAAGGTCCGAAGGAAGATTCGGGAGGCAAACCAGCAGGAGCAGCACCAATGGAGGTTGGGCGACTCCTAGGGGCAGGGCATGAGGGGAAGAGAGGAGGAAGGAGGGGTGGCGGCCAAAGGGGAGGGGGTTTCGGCCAAGGGGGAGGAAAAGGGGCTGGTTAGGGTTTAGAGGGGAGGGGCGCATGGGCCTAGGCCCATGGCCGGCCAAGGGGTGGGAAGGCTTCCTGAGGCCCACGACCTAAAAACTCCAAACCGAGAGTTTTAAGCTTTCCGAGTTCCCGAATAAATTCTTTCTTTCCGACTAAAACAGGTATGACAGTGAGGCAAAGGGAGAATGCATGAGTAGGTCGCTTAGTTTGATCAGCTACAGATTAGTTGTATGGAGATACAAGCTAGTCATAGACTAGTCGAAGGTAATCACAGAGTGGTCGAAACCTGGTCGTAAGGAGTTACAAACTGGTCATGACCAAATACGAACTGGTCGTATAGAGATAGGACCTGGTCGTAAGTAATGAGGACCTGGTCGTAGATCATATTGCATTAAGGTACATTCGATATAATTTGTGTGTATTCGGGAATCGTTATGTCCTGTTAAGAACCGCTAACAACTCGTGGGAAGAAAGGGTTTTCAAATCATAACCGATTACGCATGAACCTAACGGGTCACATACTTAATGAGTTGGAACAAAATGTGTTTGGATAGGATCCGTCACAGGCACTATATAAGGAGATGCTTAAGGCTCTTGGGAGACATGCGAGACACGTGAGTTGCTCCACCGAAACCCTAGCCACCATCTTCTTGAGAGAGCCCCGCCGTTCAACTTGGTGCTAGCACACCTGCATTCGGTGTTCTGTCCCTGGACGTGTGGATACCGTAGAGGTGCTACTACGGTTGCTGTTGTGCTTGAGGACGATCTGCGATCTTCATAAGGAACTGCAGAGGTTGTTGGAGGAAACGATCGACTATGACCACTGCATCGATGTGCTTGACGTTGGACGATCGACTACGACCACTTCACCAATGCGCTCTACGTTGGATCGGTCTACTCCAACTCTTCTTCCACTGCACAGTGTGTCTAGTGGTAACGATCTGTGATCTCTTGCTTGCATGGCTTCCTGGTTTACGTGGTAGAAATTTTTTGAATTGCCAGCTATCATAGACTACTTGTATCCCTTCGTTTGTGTATCTATTTGAATAGTAGTTCGTGCTAAAAATCTGTAAAGCAACTAATTTATATTAAAAAGCGTAGTGCATATTTCACGAGTGTCCCAAAGAACACACAGAATAAACCGCCACACATCGCGGTTGGACAAATACATTCTGAGTTTCTTGTCACAATGACGACGGGAAATAGTAGCACATGGATAGACTAGCATCAACATGACGGGTTCTCTAAAGGATACACGTGTCCACGATTTTCGTGTGTTAGCACAGGAAATGTTTCTATTATGGTTAGAAGAACCGTTAATGGTAGAATTATTTCGTGTGTCGACATGTTCTCGAGTGTTAGATACAACACACGGGAAGCTATTAGTTTCTGTGTCTTTTAAAAATACACATGGGACAATGAAATTTACCTGACCAATTGGTCTTGTGAGCCTTTTCCAAATGGCTAACCTTCGGGGACTTTTGCTCCGTGTGTTTTTTCCTTCTCCCGAGTGTTTCAGGCACTTGAGAGCTTCCTCGATCCTGGTAGCGACTGTTGTCGGACCCCGGACTTTGAATACCTAAAGCCTTTGTGTGTATACTGTACTAGTTCTATGATCAATGGTTAGTACACACATCCATAATATTGATATTCACATCCATACATTATACATACAACATGATACAAATATAGGACATAAACTTAAACATATACATGACAAGTATATATTACACGGCTGACTGGCCAAATTAAAACATAAGTAGCAAATTAAATAGTAGAAGCATAGCGAATAAACTCAAATGTCTAGCGGTGAAATACCCGAAGGCCCTATGTGTGTACCATACTAGTCCAATGATCAGTGGCTAGTACACACACTCACAACCTTTGTCATTTACATCCATACATTCACATATACAAAGTAAAACAAAATGGTACTTAACTTAAGTGATTACAATATATTACATCAATGGCTGACCAGCCAAATAAAAGCAATCATCAACAGAGTAAAAGTAGCAGTGAAAGAAGTAATAAAAGTAGTTAAAATCCAGCGGCATGCCCATCAAATCCCTCAGGCAACCGACAAGGAACAAGGCCTAGGTAGACCCGTCACCAAACCCTCCGATTCCAGGTGCGAAGAAGTATCGTTACGCATCGACTTGTCTTCAAACTCTGAACAACAATATTAGCAAGATTGAGTACAATGCAAACTCAGCAAGACTTGCAGTGTATCGCAAAATTCATATAAATGCAAGGCTATCAAAGGATGAGGCTCTATTCTACAAGTTATTTTGCTTAAAGCCATCTTTATTTGCAATATCAGTATGTAGTAATTTGCAATGGGAGTTTAAAAGCAATTTAAATAAGTACAGGATAGTAAGTAAAGAATTGAATGAATAATGACAACCACTCGTAACCCTTCTCGGTTACGAGCACAAAAGAATAAAGACAACAACTCGCAACCCTCCTCAGCTGCGAGCAATATTTCATGTTCATCCATAGACATGGCAATCAATTCAATTTCAAATATAAATCATAAACCATTCCCTCATTTTTCGATAAGAAACGTTTTGTGAAAGCCAAGACTAATTAAATCGACAATTTAAGCATGGTCATAACCACGCGCACACTATTTAAATAGATTTATACTTTGCGAGGTGTACAACTTTACTCACAAAGACACGAATTCTCTAATTTGTTTGGCATCCATCAATACCACTACTCACTATCTTAGGTAAGTAGTCTAGAGCATGTGTCGAAGCCTTTATATCATCTAGTCCTACCCTTGCACTAGCATGCTGAATGAATACCCTCACTTTACCCGTGTTTATGTCCTATCTTAGTGAAGCATTCACGGTTGAGTCGACAAGCTTTGTTCGAATGTGGTGAAGGAGCCTCCGGACATACCAAGACATTCGGTCCCGCCCGCACTACTACGTTGTACCTACGTGCAAGGCTAGTTTTCGACTTAATTATCTAATGTCATCCCATACCAGCACATGTGCTGGTACGCTTAGGTTTAGATTGGAGTTGCTGGCATTCGGTCCTTAATTGACCCGGGCGAGAATCTCCCCCTATCTACTAGTGGGACTCCTCTCTCTCTTCTCAGAATATAATATAACTTGCCCACGTCCACATCCAAAACTAGGTTTTGCATTTTTATTTTTATACAAAATAGCAAAGGTAAACCCCTCTGGACATTTTCACAAATCTCCCAAAATCACATTTATAATATTATCCTTTTATAACTTCTTTTTACGAAATTCTATCATTCTATTAAACAGTTGTGCGATAATCGAACTAAAAACTCCCAGATGATATTATATATTGTCTAACCCATAATCTAATGGCCACAACATTAAGACATCATTTTTTAAGGTGATATATGCATCAAATAGGATTTACGACTACCGATTTCCCAAATATAGCACTTTCATACAGACATACATGCATGCATAATAAAATTTTACAAAACGAAGTATAGTAAGTAAAGCAGTGGGATCAATATGATCAAAGGGGCTGCTTTCCTTGCTCTTGTTGTTCTGAATGTGTGGATGGTTGGTCGTCGAAAGTGTCGTTCGAGAAATCAACGTCTATTACAAAAAGAGTCAGGAATGAATTATTAAATAACACCAATAAATTCAACAGTAACCAAATTCAATTTTTTTTGCATATTCTGGTAAATTTTGATTTTAAAGAAATTTAGAAAAAAAATCATTCAATTTGGAGTTTGTATGCAAAAGTTATTAAAGATTCAATTTGGCTCGGTTTGGAAAATCCTGGAGAAAGAAAAGGGACAGAGTGAATCTCTCTCTGATATGTGGGACCCACAACTGTAATACCTCGTTTTCATTTAGGAAGTTTTCGGTTCGAAATCGAGTTTAAAATTCACAATTTCGACGTTTCGTCGATTCTTTTGGTTTTTGGCCTGGGCCTTTGGCCAACAAGCCCAAAAGGAGGCCTTGTGGGCCAAGGGGGTCTGACTTGGAGCCCAAGGGGGGGGGGTAGCCGTGGGGCCCAAGCCCACCAAGGGCCGGTCATAGGGGCCTTTAGGGGCGGTGAAAACCCTAGCTCCCACCCACTTCCACCTCTCCCCCCTTGTGCAGCCGCCACTTTCACCTTCCCCTCCTTCTTGTGCGCCACCTCCAGCAGGGTGCCGCCCTTCCTCCTCCCCCATTGGTGCTGCCCCAAGGTCCCGGAGTCGCGCCCCCTTCTCCCGGAGTTTTCCCTCGGTGTAGAGCCCTCGTTGCCGGCCTCCCGCGTCGTTTTGGTGGTGTTTCGCAGGGTTCAGATCAAGGAGGCGGGGATCTTCACCACGTTCGATCGTTGTGCTCCTGGGTGCTCCAAGGGTAATGTATCTCGGTTGGGGTTGGTGGTTTGGTCGTAGGAGAGGAAACGAATAGAATTGCTTGGATCAATGTCGGTCTGCTGTAGATAGCAATCTGTCCAGTATGTTGCGTGGACTGTTTCGTGACTTTAGACGCCGAATCAGGAGTTTGGGTCTCCTGGAGAGTTGTAGGTCTTGTTCTTAGCTTTCGGCGGCCGCCAAGATCACCTCATTCCGACTTTCGAGTCAAAAGTTATGATAGATTTATTATCTGCTGTCCAGAATCCTGACGAGAAATAGCAGTCTCTGTATAGGTTGATTTATGGCCTAGTTAGAGGGTGATTCAGAGGTCTTGCCCATAACAAATTTTGAAGGTGATATCACTAGCTTTCAGGATTGATAAAGCGCACCTCATTTGGATTTATAGATCAAAAGTTATGCACTTTTCTTTGTGACTGTCCAGATTGTATGTCAGTCTGTCCAGTTTGTATGTCAGTTTCTATCTTTAATTTTGACCCGTGTGCCACTTTTTGTTAAAGACAATATATGAATGTCGTACCAACTAGGTTATTGTAGATAATTTCATAACCTTTTCAGATTTGTTAAATTATTTTACTTGTTTAGGAGGTGAAGCCTCGGGTTTAGGAGTATCACCGTTGCCGACTAACGCGTCGCATCGTGGAAGGCAAGTACATTGCCACCCTTAATGATTGTGATTGATGAATGTTTATATGGTCATGCTGTGAGTTGGTATGATACGAGAGAAGATGGATTGTCTATGTTCTTTCATATGTGTTGAATCCATGTTTTGTTATCATGTCTTTCAATATTCGTATTTCATTCTATGCATTCATTATGCATGTTTCATCCACGAAAGTGGATTGCAAGTCCCACCATTCCAATGTGGGCGTGTTGGACATTGTCATGTCCGTCCACGGAGTGGATTTGAAAGACCCATTAATTCCGAATGGGCATGTAAGACCCATTAACTCCAAGATGGGCAATGTTGGACACCGTATGAAACGTTCTTCATACGGGAAGTGGATCCCCGCATTTTTGTTAAGATGCGGGCTTGAGTGAACACCGACGGGTGTTTCACGCTATACTGCATATATGCATGTGTGCAGTCCATTCCTTTGATTTTGAGCATTCATATCATGTTTTCATTTGTAATCGGTTGTGATGTGATCGAACGATGATGAGTTTGTCTTATTCATATTGAATGATTATCTTATTGATAATCGCATTTGCTTACGAGTCATGGACTCACTCTTGCGTTGTTTGTTTATTTTAGGTAACCCCGATGTTGGCTCTTGGGAGGAGTAGACACGCACTACTTGTTCACAACATCAAATTCATGTTCAAGTCTAAATTTTAGTTCCATATTTCATCGTTAACGATGAACTGTAATAATTAAATTATAATTGGAGAAGGAAGGATACCTTCTCCACCGGATGTTGATTTATTACTGCGTGTGAACCTTCTTTATTGATGTTCGATATTAAATAACTTAGAAGGTGAAGGAAGGATACCTTCACCATGTCCTGTTTATCTTAATGTTGTCTTTAGTTGATATACTTGTTTCAAGTTCTTCCGCATTATGGATGTATGTTAGATGTTTTAGGTGACATCTTGGCTTCCGGATAGCCGTGGTGTTACATTGGTATCGAGCGGGCTTTAGGTCCGTGGTTAATAAACGAACATTAAAATGACACACCGTGCGATGAGGTGGGGTTGAAAATTACATTGCTTCCGCAATATCATTATTATGTTTCATTTTGTTGAGCAATTGTTGAATTGCTTCGTACTATCATCCTTGTTGGTAATATATGATCCGCTATGATATTCAATATCTATGAACTAATAATATGATTGTCATGAGATGATCCTATATATTCATAGTTGAGTATTTCGTGAGGCGTGATGTTATCAAATGATAAGAAGTGGAGGTCGTGGTTGTTACTCGGATTCACTGTGTTACACCACTCGTTCGCGAACGTGGTTAGAGGAGTAGTTACCCGAGTACCATAGTTTCGTGTTAAGCGTGAGTTGCTTTAGAAAGTTGTTCTCTTTCTTGATTTGAATTTGGCAATTCTTGTCTGTGGTGGTTGATGAACTTCTCAGGATTTGTGGTCCATGATATTTATGGTTTTCCATAGATCCCTCTTGGTTCTCTGAAACAAATATTGCCTTTCAACTGTTGAGTTGTTTCTACTACTTGTGATCGTTGTCAATTGGCAAGATTGATGTTTTCTTGGTTGCTCCTTCTTTCTCATTGAAAAGAATGACTCATTTACTCATTTGATAACTTGATTAGTGAAGAGTTTTCCATTTGTAAGTTCGGTTGCTTGGGGAAAGCTTTGGCTTTATGTGTTTCTTTGGATTACTTGAGCGTTGAGGTTTGAAGTCTCTCTTTTCTTTGTAGTAAGGTGTTAGAATCCTTTGTGATGTCTTGCCATGCTTAAATTGAGAATTTATGATTAAGCGAATAAATTGTTATGATATGAGTTACCAAGTTGGGTTATTAGCATAGTGCAAATCAATTACTCTTAACTACCATCCATGGAAGTGAAACCGATTAATTTGATATGTCCTTGTATTTGATTCATGGTGTATGTTAAATAAAGATGTCAATATCTATTCGAACCTATAGATCTTACATAAGAGCTAGATTTATCTATTTCCTAGTATGCTAAAATTGTTGAAACTTGTATAAAGTACCGGATGGGTCTTTGGTGTATCGACTCATGAAACCTTGTTTATAGGAAATTATGTTAGTGAATCTTTAATCATGTTTTGAAATGATTTCTGAACAAAGGTGAAATGTGAATCTATGTTTATAAATGGTTATGTGATTGCAAATAGAATTAGTACCATATGTATACGCGTGGTTAGTACAATCATCATTTGTTAATGAGCGCTGAAGAAAGTGTTGAGCAACACCAACAATTGAGTAGATGAATTTCGTAAGTAGTCTTTGTTAGCGTGCCTTGTGATATTGTTATTGCTTAGCATAAACTTGTTATGATAAATTTGTTTCAACCTTGTGGTTTGTGTTCCTTTGGGAAGTTTTAGGATGGAGTAATAAAGTTTGATGATTCTTGGTACTATGTATGTTGTCGATGTTATTAAATAGTCAAAAATGTGATAATGAGGTTAATTCGTAGTAATTTGATCACCCATGGTGATATTTCCTAAATGATCAAATTTCAGAATTTGTATTCATGATCTTTTGGGGGTTCAGGCTTTATGTGGTAAATGAAGTTTATCGAGTAACGATATGTTACAATGTTGCAATGGTTCTTCAGTGATGCAAGTGTTTCGATTTTGAATACTTATTTGTTCTTATCTGTTAAGGTTCGATATTCTCTTCTTGTGAGGCTTATGCGTTCAACTGTGGACTCCACTTATGTTCGTGAGTTCATTGCTTAATTGGTTTCTTCTCTTGGTCCCATGTTCCGTGCGAGTGGTGGATGAGTTTTCTAGTTGGTGAAAATCGTTTCCATTTGTCTCTTCTTTCGAGAAAGAATCAACTCATTCTTTTCACGTGGGTCTTTTGAAGTGTTTTCTAATTGTTGTTGTGAAATTGATGTTAATACCCATAGTAATTTGATCGCCCTTGGTGATATCGTTCGATGTGAATATTTCAAGTTTAGCTTTCGTGATATTTTCTTTGAGCTCTTAAATCATCCGTAACTGAAATTATTTTAAATAAATTAAGGTATTGGATTGTCTGTTGTTTCTTAAGAGATTTGTGTGGTTTAACTCTAAAGGCTCTTTGGTTTGAGTTGGCAACGCGAGGTTGCAACCAAAGAAGTTATGTTGGTTCCTTTAAGAGGAGAATAATCTACTTGCTTTTCGAAATCTGTAATTGGAAATGTTTGAGTTTGGTGGTGAGATTATTTGGATCTCATGTTTCTTGTGTAGTTGAACTGCTCGAATAAATATAACGTATGGAAGAATTTTTATTGGTTCTTAATTAGTCCTTGTGGTTTGGACTAAAGACCTTATCTTGTTCTTTGTGGCAAAGTGATGTTAGTCAAAGAATTAATTACTGATGTTAAAGGAGAGAGTGCATTATGAATATTTGAGAATTGAGTCAAGTTTTGTAACTTGTGGTTATTTGAATTGTTCATAAACTTTTGCTCTTTTCACTCAAGAGTTGTCGAGTTTCAATCGCAATGTCATTCTTCTTGTTGGTGGTTATTTGCTATTCCCTTTTCGAGGATGCGTGCACTCCACGGTGAACTCAATTTTCGTTTCCCGGATCTTCGTTACAGATTATTTCTTTTGGTCTCGTGCTCACTTGTGAACAGTAACATTTTCTGTGTTGTGAAATTTGTTCTTGTTCGCCTCTTTCTTTGAGAAAGGATCAACCGCTTTGTCTTTGTAAAGTTTTACAACTCGTATGTTGTTGTTTGTTTGGTGGTGGTTAATTGATTGTAGGGGTGAGATTTTGCTACCCACTATTGGAGGAGTAATAGAAAATGAGTTGGTTTTGACTCGAATCTCTTGGAGGAAGTTGATTCAGATGGAATATTTGGTTTGAGATAAAATCGTATATTGTCCGACTAAGTAGGACCTATGGTATAGTGTAGTTCCGAACCTTGGTTCATGTTGAAATGTTGGGATTATCAAATGTATGGAAATCGTAATCAATTTTATCTGATAACACTATTGAAAGTATCGCGATGTGGTATGAGTGATTCTGATGATGTCAATGAGTGAGTATGTCGAATTGTGGGGATCATAGAGATTTAATCCGATGATTTCACTATTTGTTATAAGAGGAATTCGTTGTAGAGGTCTCGGAGGTTAAATTTGGGCATTCTTTTCATGCTAAACTTTTGGTCACCCAAAGATTGGTGTGTAGAGGAGATAGAAAACTGAGTATTCGAGTAGTGGAATGATTGTCGATAGAACCCTTTTGTTGTAGTTCATGAGCGGGTGTCTGAAAATTTTGATGTGATATTCTTGAAAGTTGGAGGTGATGAGATTGCATGGGTTTTGAGGGCTTTGGTGCCTTCTATCAAATTAATGTCATCAATTGAAGGAGTGGTCCAGAGTGTTCAGTGGAATCAATAGAGTCTCTCCACAAGGTGTGGATGATGTATTTCGGTTTAAGCCTAATTTGAGGATGTTAAATTAAGAGGTTTGAGCCTGTGGTATGCGATGAATTCAATTCCAATGTCTGAGAGAAATTTTATTCCTAAAAGAGGAATTGAGAAAAGGATGTTTCCTTGGGTATTGAAGCGTTTTCTTGTTACTCATTTGAGCTTTATGTTGTTGGTCGTGTCTTCGCATTGTGAGTTGGTGTTGTGTTGGCATGTTTGCTTCTTTCCAATTCAGCAAAACAAAAGAAGTATTTGGTTTGAGCATTCAAGTGATCTCCCCTTTGGCTTTCGTGATGTTTTTCGCAAATTGCCACTTGGAAAGTGGAAAGGTTTTCTTGATGAAACTCTGATTTCTGGATTTTACTCTTCAGTACCCAGTTGGTAACGTATAGTTGTGACGTGAATCTTTCTTATTCAGATATGTTTTGCCGGTAAAAGAGTTTCGATAGTGTGTTTCTGGTTAAAGGAGGTGATCCTTGCTTTAGTGAAAAGTTCGATTGAAAGGTGGAACACGAGTTTCGTGTTCTTCGTGCTTGTCGTGTGGTTCGGTTTCAATGGGAAGGTTAACCCAAGGTACATTGGGTTGTTTTAAGCTAGTTGGCGTACGCCGGACTGTCTCGGTCCATGCGTGAGTACGTAACGTCTTGTATGTTATCGTGTTGGGTGAGTACCGAGATCCGAGTTTGAGTTTTCGCTTGCGCCGTTGACCATCGAGTGAGATCTTACCTTCGAGTTTTCTCCGATGAGTGTACCGAAGTACCGGGTTGAGTGTTAGTTCGCGTCGCGTTACGTCGTTGTGTTGTGGTATTTTCACCGAGGAGATGCTACTTGGGAAGTTGGAGTTTCGTATGCGTGAGTTTTAACGGTGTTGTTCACAAGCAGTGCGTGGTTACCGTTGTTTGTTCTCGATCGTGGTTGTTCTTTCTCTAAAGTGTGTTTAGATTCGAGGTCGAATCTCGTTAAGGGGAAGAATGTAATACCTCGTTTTCATTTAGGAAGTTTCGGTTCAAATCGAGTTTAAAATTCACAATTTCGACGTTTCGTCGATTCTTACAGTTTTGGCACGGCCTTTGGCCAACAAGCCCAAAAGGAGGCCTTGTGGGCCAAGGGGGCTGACTTGGAGCCCAAGGGGCGATCGTGGGGCCCAAGCCCACCAAGGCCGGCCATAGGGGCCTTTAGGGCGGCTGAAAACCCTAGATCCCACCCCTTCCACCTCTCCCCTTGTGCAGCCGCCACTTTCACCTTCCCTCCTTCTTGTGCGCCACCTCCAGCAGGGTGCCGCCTTCCTCCTCCCCATTGGTGCTGCCCCAAGGTCCCGGAGTCGCGCCCCTTCTCCCGGAGTTTTCCTCGGTGTAGAGCCCTCGTTGCCGGCCTCCCGTCGTTTTGGTGGTGTTTCGCAGGGTTCAGATCAAGGAGGCCGGGGATCTTCACCACGGTTCGATCGTCGTGCTCCTGGGCGCTCAAGGGTAATGTATCTCGGTTGGGGTTGGTGGTTTGGTCGTAGGAGAGGAAACGAATAGAATTGCTTGGATCAATGTCGGTCTGCTGTAGATAGCAATCTGTCTAGTATGTTGCGTGGACTGTTTCGTGACTTTAGAGGCCGAATCAGGAGTTTGGGTCTCCTGGAGAGTTGTAGGTCTTGTTCTTAGCTTTCGGTGGCCGCCAAGATCACCTCATTCCGACTTTCGAGTCAAAAGTTATGATAGATTTATTATCTGCTGTCCAGAATCCTGACGAGAAATAGCAGTCTCTGTATAGGTTGATTTATGGCCTAGTTAGAGGGTGATTCAGAGGTCTTGCCCATAACAAATTTTGAAGGTGATATCACTAGCTTTCAGGATTGATAAAGAACACCTCATTTGGATTTATAGATCAAAAGTTATGCACTTTTCTTTGTGACTGTCCAGATTGTATGTCAGTCTGTCCAGTTTGTATGTCAGTTTCTATCTTTAATTTTGACCCGTGTGCCACTTTTTGTTAAAGACAATATATGAATGTCGTACCAACTAGGTTATTGTAGATAATTTCATAACCTTTTCAGATTGTTAAAGAACGTCCAATTTGGAGTTGTACAACAAAAGTTATGGATATTTTAATTTAGCCGATATTTCTGTCTATTAATTCAGTCAACAGATTTGAGCCGTGGGCCAAATTTTATTAGAGGCAAAATCTGAACTTTTGTCCAACCAGAGTATTGTAGATATGTCAGTTAAGAATCCATGGAAATTGGTCTCACCTCATTTCGAGTTCCAGACCAATAGATATGTCAATTACCGTACTGCTGTCCAGAATTAAGTTATGTCAGAAATTGTTGATTTCATTTTAAGTTTTGTATTAATGACTAGAGTCATCGGAAGCGATGTTTAGCATCGATTAGTAGTGTTGGGTATATTATGTCCTTATTGAAATTATTTTACTTGTTTAGGAGGTGAAGCCTCGGGTTTAGGAGTATCACCGTTGCCGACTAACGCGTCGCATCGTGGAAGGCAAGTACATTGCCACCCTTAATGATTGTGATTGATGAATGTTTATATGGTCATGCTGTGAGTTGGTATGATACGAGAGAAGATGGATTGTCTATGTTCTTTCATATGTGTTGAATCCATGTTTTGTTATCATGTCTTTCAATATTCGTATTTCATTCTATGCATTCATTATGCATGTTTCATCCACGAAAGTGGATTGCAAGTCCCACCATTCCAATGTGGGCGTGTTGGACATTGTCATGTCCCGTCCACGGAGTGGATTTGAAAGACCCATTAATTCCGAATGGGCATGTAAGACCCATTAACTCCAAGATGGGCAATGTTGGACACCGTATGAAACGTTCTTCATACGGAAGTGGATCCCGCATTTTTGTTAAGATGCGGGCTTGAGTGAACACCGACGGGTGTTTCACGGCTATACCGTATATGCATGTGTGCAGTCCATTCCTTTGATTTTGAGCATTCATATCATGTTTTCATTTGTGTCGGTTGTGATGTGATCGAACTCGATGATGAGTTTGTCTTATTCATATTGAATGATTATCTTATTGATAATCGTACTTGCCGAGTCATGGACTCACTCTTGCGTTGTTTGTTTATTTTAGGTAACCCCGATGTTGGCTCTTGGGAGGAGTAGACACGCACTACTTGTTCACAACATCAAATTCATGTTCAAGTCTAAATTTTAGTTCCATATTTCATTCGTTAACGATGAACTGTAATAATTAAATTATAATTGGAGAAGGAAGGATACCTTCTCCACGGATGTTGATTTATTATCTGCGTGTGAACCTTCTTTATTGATGTTTAGTATTAAATAACTTAGAAGGTGAAGGAAGGATACCTTCACCATGTCCTGTTTATCTTAATGTCTTGTCTTTAGTTGATATACTTGTTTCAAGTTCTTCCGCATTATGGATGTATGTTAGATGTTTTAGGTGACATCTTGGCTTCCGGATAGCCAGGGTGTTACACCTTTTCTTTTTTTTTGATTTATTTTTAGTTTGGAAATATACCAGAGAATGACAGGTGGGACCAAGTGATTTATTTCCTTTTTCATTTATTTTCCTAAAGAGAATTATTTACTAACAAGTGGGACCCACTGTCATAGACTAGGTCCACGGGAATAACACATGGACTAAAGTTCACACGCTCAGTCCATGGACCAAAGCCCAATGTGCATTAATTCGGTGGGACCCGCATGTCATTGACTTAATACTAAATCCAGTTCTTAACTCCCCTTGATTTCTGTTCACGGGCTAGCATGTCATTGAATCCTAGTGTGATTAAACCAACAGTTAAGCAATGATTAAACCCTAATGACATAGATTCTATTTTAATGACAAGCTACAATAGCTGTCCGCTTTGGCTAGGGCAAGGGAGCTCTCGGGTGCATTCTTGCCACACTCGTCGTTGGCGGTAGGAGGCACGGCGGCGAGGGTAAGTGCCCAAAATGGAACCTCCGCATGCTCGCGCACCTGATGGTGCCAGTGGTGAGGCCCACGGCGGCCAAGTAGCGGCAACGCACCGGAGAGGAGCAGATGTGGCGTTCCGCTAATGCCCAAATGGCAGGTAGTTGTGCCCTTGGCCAATTAAGGTGCATCTGCATTGTGAAGCACAAGGAGCTCACCAAAGTGGAGAGGGAGGACAGAGGTTGCAACATCCCAAAGTTTTGTTACTATTTCAAAATCAATAAATTTATTATTTTGTCTTTTTTCTAAGTTGTAAAAGAGTTTCCTTGGTTTTTTGAAAATCCAAAAGAGTTTTATTGCTTTTCTTGAGTCCCTAAGTTTTAAAAAATCCAAAAAGAAAATTTATTGAGTTTACTGGTTTTAGTAGGTTTAAAGTTGAAAAGAAAAAATCTAAGTATTTTCTTGGATTCTCTGGTTTTTTAAAAGGGGTTCTTCCTTTTTCCCGAAAATTAAAAATAATTTATTTACAAAAGTAAAAGTCCTCTCTCTTTCTCCTCGACTGGGCCCGCTGGTAGCCCTTCACCTCCAAGCGACAGCGCCCTTGGCAGCTCACCTGAGCGCACGTCGCCCGGCTTTCGCCCAAGCTTTGGCTCAGCCTTAACTCCCCGTCGCCTCCCTCTTTTTCCTTAGCGGTGTGCATAGTAAATGTCGTGTCCCCTCCTATCTCCTCCCAACCTACTCCCATCCTATCCTCGCCCAGGCGCCCATGCCGTCACCTCCGCTGCAAAGTCATCGCCTCCTCCCCTCCAAGTCGTAGGTGCACTTTGAATGCTGTTGTCTCCGCCCGCCGTATTTTTCCTCCCTTTTCTGCTGCTCCATCTTGTGACTCGGTCCTCCCCTTCCTCTATAAATAGAACACCAGGCGCCCTTTACCCTCCTTGTTGTTTCTCTTTCTCCTTCTCTCTCTCTCCCGTGGGTCGCCACGCTTCGAGTTTCGCCACTGCTGGCTAGGGCTCGCGCCACCGCCTCTAGCACTGCTATCAAAGCTTCTCCGCCACTGTGGAAGCCACTCCAGCTGTGTGCTCATTGTCATCGGCTTCGTAAGGTCATGTTCTATACGGTGCTTGTTTTCTTCTCTTCGGAGACCCGCCGGAGCCCCGTGCGCTACTGAGCTCCTCTTCTTCGGAGCGCCCGCACCATCTTTGACCGCTCCATAGAGCCCGCGCTCATCCTTCTTCGCCTTTGATCGTGAGCTGCCCCACCGCTGTTCGCCATCCTCTAACCTCCCGACCTCTCTCTACGATGAGTTTCCGTGCTCTGCCCTCTCTCTCTCGGTTTGGACCTCTCTCTTTGTAATATCCCAAAATTGTTCGAATGATTATTCGAGAGGGAATAATTAATTAGGGAGAAGGACCTTATAGTAAAACATTTTAACAGAAGAAAAGAGGGGGATTTTCGCTAAACTTTGGCAACCTGGGCCTGGGCCTTGGCCCAAATGGTCTAGTGGAGACCAGCCAAAGGGGGGAGGCGCCACTTTTCCCCTCCCCAAGCCTAGCCGCCCCTCCTCCCCCCTTGGCCGCCCCACCTCCTCTCCTCCCTGCGCCATCCCTCCACCTCCCTGCTAGTCTTCCCCTGCTGCTGGCCAAGGAGGTGCTCCCCCGCTGCCGGTGTCGAGGAGGAAGAGGGAGGACCGCTCGGGAGATCGTTTGGCCAAGAAGAAGAAGAAGAATAAGAAGAGGAGAGAGGGAGGGAAAGATCGTGGCCTAGGCTGGGTGTTCATCACGTTCGGCAGTCGTTCGTTAAGGGTAACTTCCGTTTTCCCCCGTTTAGATGCATACTTAATTGATGTAGCAATGTCGGTATTTCAGTCTCCTCAGGACAGATTGTGTTAGACAGCCGTTTTGATGTAGATAAGTGCGGATTCAGTCCTGGGCATCTCCTAGAGAGTTTTAGAGGACGTCAATAGATTTCAATGAAGTGCTAGATCGCATTATTTGGACCTCTATAGCAGAAGTTATGAATTAATTAGTGTGACTGTTCTGCGAATCTGATAGTATTCTGACAGGTTTTAGTAATCTGACTTGAGCGATTAGTTAAATGGCAAATTAGAGGATACCAGTATAACAAAAGTTGTAGATAATTGTTGTAGCTTTCAGGGAAGCCCAAGAACGCGAACTTTGGACAAACAAGATGAAAGTTATGATAGTTTTAGTGTACTGTCCAGAGAACGTGACGTGAAATCGATGTTCTGTTAATTAGTTTGATAGGGGTATTAGATGGCCGAATCAGGAAGGTCCACCAACTAGGTTTTGTTGAGGAATTTGACAACCTTTCAATGAAGTCTAGGGAAACCTCATTTGGACTCATGTACTAAAAGATATGAATTTTAGAACACGACTGTCCACGGAGGGGATAGAACGACATTTAGGAAGTGGAGTTGGGCTCGCGATAAAAGAACTATTGCAAGTTCGTGTTTACTTTTATAGTTTGTTTGGTCCATTACTGTTCTCTTAGCATGATTTTAAATGAATTTAGGTGGGGAACTGGTCCCAGAGGTAGCACCTTCTTCACATCCTCCGTCTCACGCGGTTGAGGCAAGTACCCTGTTTGGTAGAGTAGTTATAGATGGTTTGGCAATGCTTGCTAATATTTGATATTTAGTAGCCGTGGTTGATTGAAAGTATGTTATGCTAGTTAAAGATGATGAATGCTTATGATACATGCTAGTATTTGGTATTTAGTAGCTGTGGTTGATTGATCGTATGTTATGCTGGTTAAAGAGGATGAATGCTTACGGTACATGCTACTATTTGGTATATATTAGCTGTGGTTGATTATCGTATGATATGCTGGCTAAAGATGATGTATGCTTATGATATGAATGGTTATTACTCATGTACAGTGTTGATGTTGTTCATGCTTATTGCAAAACTGTTATTGTTTATGTGCACTGTGAGAGCATATATAAGACATGGTCACGTGGTGATCAGGAATGCACGGTTGAGGTCCCCCACATTCGTGGAACGTGGGCATTGAGGAGAGGTCCCCATCAGGTAAACGATGGGCTTATGGTCCCCACACTTGTGGAGTGTGGGCTTGAGGTCCCCTTTACTTGTGGAGTATTGGGCAATTGTTCCCTGTGCTTGCGAGCACAGGCATGGGTACGCAGCGACGGTTGCATACCCCGCATTACCGGTGTAATACGCAAAAGAGTGAAAAGTGAAAAGATGCATTGCACGCCTGCATTCATATATCATGAGATATGGTTTTCGAGCAAAGTTTAGAAATGGATATTGATGCTGTAATTGTGAAGTTAGTGTTTCTTTTGTGGTACTTGCTGAGTTCTTGAACTCACTCTTGCTTTTGTGGTGTTTTAGGTACGATTGCAAGAACGTCACGCATGGGAGGGAGTAGACCTGAGTTGGATTCACACACTGCCGCACATCATTAATAGGTTATTAAATTTTGGAATGTCAATTGATAAATAAGCAAATTGCTTAAGTTTTGATTAAGGACAAGCTTCATGCAATGAGTTTTGTAATAATGATGAGTAGCATACTTTAGATGTCTTTGATTATGTTCTAGTTGTTTATCATGATTCAAATGCTTAGTGGGGATTTTGGATGAAGGAATATTGAGTTATGATTCTCTTTTATCTGTTGGATCCTCCGTATAGCTAGCTATACAAAGGAGGTTCTGTCGAAATTGAGTAATCGTCCTAGTTTAGTTTTGTTTAATGTTTCTTTAGTAGCATTCCAGGCTCATGCGTCAATGAGGTGTTCTGATTGGTATCGAGTTGGTTGCGTCCGTGGTATTTGAAATATTAACTTGACACACTATGCACAGTAGGTGGGATTGGGTTATTGCATTTTATTTACGTTTTTGTTATTTCATATTGATGATCGCTGATATGTATTGAGTATGATTGCTTATTGAATAATTATATGATTGTTATGTGTGGGGATAATCGATGTTGAGAAGTTGAGTTCGTGGTTGTGGCACTGGGCTTTACCAGGTCACACCACTGTTAGTAGTAAGAGAATAGTGAAGTGGGTACATCGGACATCTTAGTACATACATGCCAGTGAGTATCTTTAGAAAAGTTGTTCCCTTCGTTGAATTCGAATTTGGTCAACTCTTGTCCAGTTATGGTCGATGAATTGCTCTTGGGATTATTAGTTTATTGTGGTTGATGGGTTTCTTTGAGAAGGGTTGATGTGTTTTCATTAGCTTAATTCGCCCCTTAAAGCAATTACTGTTTTCCCAATTGTTGAGTAATTTTGTGCCGCTGATGAACTTGGTTAATTGCCAAGATTGACCTTTGTATTGCGGTTCTGTCTTTCTTATTGGAGAACATGATCCACTTATTTCGCTTGATGATTTGGATATTGAAAGGTTCCTTTTCCAAGTCTTTCAGTGTGTGAAAGCTTTGAGTCAATGTAACTCCTTTGGGTATTTTGAGTAACGAAGTTGAAAGGTTCCTATTATGAAAGAAAATGCTAAACCCGTTAGCGATGTCTTCTTGTGGTTAAGTGAGAGGTTATAAATGGAGAAATTAGTTTATATGACATGGGTTATTAAGTTGAGTCTCTAGTGTGATGCATAGTCGGCCTTACTAAGATCCTTGGAAGGGAGGTTGATTAATTTGATGTTGTCCTCTAGTAGTTCTTGATGAACCGTGATCAAGAGTATAACCACACTTAATGGGAATCAATAGGGTTATTAAGAAGTGTGGAACATTGATGATATGGTTGAACTTAGAATTGTTTAGTTTGCTAAACTTGTTGGATTAATTGGTCTCAGCGGACTAATCTAGCGTGCGGAGAAGAGAAATATAAGATGTGTTTGACTATTGTCTTAGTAGGTATTAATATGAAATTTTCCTTATGTGGCTATTGGATGATCTTATTATGCTCGCGAGAGTACAAATAGAGAAAGGACCATCCATTCGTCCATGATTGAACAATCATCAATGGTTTATGATAACCTCTAGAATAGAATTAGTGTGTACTAAATTAGTGTGAGCATTCCGAATAGGTGAAGTGTTGGAATTTGAAAGTGATTTAGTCACGTGTGTTTTAGGAGGCTGTAAGAATTTGGAATACACTCAATTGAGGATGAGATGATAAAGAGATATGTAACATTTTGGTAAGCCCTTGGGGACTTTATAAAGGAAAAGTTGACATTAACGAACATTGTTAATAGTGAATTATTCTTGAGATTAGCAATATGGTCTACAAGAGATTATGACGTGTTGGAGTGGTGATGATTCTTCTAGAGAGAGTAAGTTGATTGCTTTTCGTAATATCGGATAAATGAAATGTTTGGAGTTTTGCGTTCGTGATCCTTTAGGAGATTTTGACTTATGTAGTAGACGATATTAGTTTGAGCAATGTGACATATTGGGAGGTTCTATTTGGTTCTGAAGTGATTAAAGTGATTCAATTTTAAAGGTACTTCTTGTTTGGGTTGATAAGTAATGCTATAATCAAAGAAAATTGCTTTATTTGTTAACGGAAAAATGAGTACCATAAGTATTTGAGGTTGGAGTTAAGAATTGTAATATACAATTTTTTTGTTGTTACAGCTTAAGAGTTTCTTGGTTTTCATAGCAATGTTTTATTATGATTTATGGAGTTTCAAAATTCCTTCTTGTGGGACTTGTGCCCTTGATTGTGGACTCGTTTTTTTTTCCTGAGATCATTACTATTTGACTATTTCTCTTGGTCTCGCGCTCACTCCGAGAAGCCATGTCTTCTTGTGCATTGAACCTTATATCTGTTTATTTCTTCCTTTTGAGAAAGGAATTAACCAACTTGTGTTGCCAAGTCTTATAAAGAGTATTATAGCGACTGGTTGGAGGTGGACAAGTATTTGGTAGTGTTGAGATTTTTGGGAACCAATATATTTGAAGAGCAATGGAAAGTGAACTGGTTTCGACTTATGACACTTGGAGGGAATGCTATTTAAATAGAAAGTTTGTCGATGAGATAAAATTGAATAGCGTTACAACTAGTGGAACCTATGGCGAATTATGATCCAATAACCTTTGTCCATGTTGGAATGTTAGAAATGACTGACTCTTTATAAACTTATTAGAGTGTCGCAACTGGATACTGAGTTGATTGTGCATAAGAGTTGTGGTGGTGAAGTTTAATGAGAGTAGCGGTGTGGAGAAACCTAAGCGTCGTGCCAATTAATGGGATAGCAAGAACTGTTGAGCTATTGTCAAGCATGACTCGGCCTCAGTGAGTAACCCTATGGGAGTTAAATTATTTCTAAAGATATCTTGGTCAAAGAATATATTTATTTATTGACGTTAGTGATTGATTATGTTTGAATCTTGGTCAATCAGTTAGGGTTTTGCAAACGGGTATATTGTGGTTGTGTAACTGAATTGGATTGGTGTGGATTAGAGAAGGTCTAAGGTGGGTGAAATAAATCGCCTTGGGCAGTCACTTGATTAGGGATGAACATTGATATTAATGGTGAGATTATAATCGAGTTGTGTGAAATTTTAAGCGAATTTGAGGATTTCCTATCGTTATACCGAAATTCATGGTAGGAGACTTGGAGGTTGATTGTGTGCTCTGCATGTTATGCTAGGACCTTGGAAACCCAATATAATGTGTAGAGGTAGATGAACATAAACGAATTTTGAATAGTGTGTTGATCTCTGATAGAATACCTTGGGTAAAGTAAATGAGTTTGTGTGCTGAGAATTTGAAGTTGATTACCTTTAACAGAATGAGATGATGTGGGTGTGGGTGACAAAAAAAATATTTATTGAGGTGTTGAAACATCTTGTCAAAAAAATAATCCCTTTGGTATATGAGTGGACTAGATAATCCTTTTGTGAATTAGCAGAGTCCCTCTATTTAAGAATGGTTGTTCTTTCGGTTTGAGGATTGTTTTGGGATTGTCAAATAAGAGGAAAGTGTTACTGTGATAATCATGGAAACCCATGAGTTGGGAAAAAGTTTATGTCTTAAAAGAACATGTGAGGAAAGAATGTTTCCTCGAGGAGAGAAATTCTCTATGGGTTTTTGGCTGAGTGGGGTCTTTATGACAGAGAACATGTACAATTTGGGTTGACTTAGGTTGACAAGGTGGTTCTATCCGGTTCAGGAGAATAAATGAAGTAAACGATTTGAGCATCCGAGCGAATTCTTTTGGCTTGTGTGGTGTCCAGTTGCAAACTGCCAAGTTGGAAGGATGGAAGGTTTACGTGAAGAATCTCTAACTTTGGATTTGAGTGTTTTAGAGGAAAGTTGGAACGACATTGTGAATCTTCTGTTTTTAGCTGAATTTGATTATTAAAGTTTGATTAAAATAGGTTGCGTTGCGCATCCCTTCTTAATGGCGGATCTCCTTGTTATGAGGAAGAGATCAACTGAGAGATGGAACCAGAGTTTCATATGTTTATGTGCAAGTTATGTGGTTTGATCCTGAAGAGAAAGATAACCCAAAGTATATCTGGTTGTTTTGGAAGTTGTAGGGATTTTGGAAGATGGCGAATTGCTAGAACTATCTCGTGCCCTAGAGCAGGGAATATAACGTTTTGTATGACCTGGTATCGAGAGAAGGCTTGAGGTATTTGGAGTGTGAGGTTTCATAAGAGTTGTTAACCAGCGAGTAATATCACATCTTCAAGTCCTATCCGTTAAGTGGTTCTGGATAGGTCGGTACAAGCGATGAGGCGTAATACATCAGTTGCATCAAGGTGCGGTGGTTCCATAATTCTGAGAGGAAAGCGACTTGGGAATTGGAGTTTTGCATGCGCGAGCAAAATTTGGAATTGCTCACAGCAGGTGTGTGGTATTGCTGAAAAATTCTAGTAGTGATCGTTCTTTGGTGTAGAGCGTGGTAAGAATTCGGGGTCGAATTCTGTTGAAGGGGGGTAGAGTGTAATATCCCAAAATTATTCGAATGATTATTCGAGAGGGAATAATTAATTAGGGAGAAGGACCTTATAGTAAAAAAAAATTAACATAAGAAAAGAGGGGGATTTTCGCTAAACTTTGGCAACCTGGGCTTGGGCCTTGCCCCAAATGGCCTAGTGGTGGCCGGCCAAAGGGGGGAGGCGCCACTTTTCCCCCCTCCCCTTTGGCCGCACCCCACCCCTCCCACTCCCCCTTGGCCACCCTACCTCCTCTACTCCCTGCGCCATCCCTCCACCTCCCTGCTGGTCCTCCCCTACTGCTGGCCAAGGAGGTGCTCCCCCGCTGCCGGTGTCGAGGAGGAAGAGGGAGGACCGCTTGGGAGATCGTTTGGCCAAGAGGAAGAAGAAGAATAAGAAGAGGAGAGGGGGAGGGAGAGATCGTAGCCTAGGCTGGGTGTTCATCACGTTCGGCAGTGGATCGTTAAGGGTAACTCCTGTTTTCCCCCGTTTAGATGCATACTTAATTGTTGTAGCAATGTCGGTATTTCAGTCTCCTCAGGCCAGATTGTGTTAGACAGACGTTTTCATGTAGATAAGTGTGGATTCAGTCTTGGGCATCTCCTAGAGAGTTGTAGAGGATGTTAATAGATTTCAATGAAGTGCTAGATCGCATTATTTGTACCTCTGTAGCAGAAGTTATGAATTAATTAGTGTGACTATTCTCCGAATCTGTCAGTATTCTGACAGGTTTTAGTAATCTGACTTTAGCGATCAGTTAAATGGCCAATTAGAGGATACCAGTATAACGAAAGTTGTAGATAATTGTCGTAGCTTTCAAGGAAGCCCAAGAATGCGAAATTTTGACCAACGAGCTGAAAGTTATGATAGTTTTAGTGTACTGTCCAAAGAACGTGACGTGAAATCGATGTTCTGTTAATTAGTTTGATAGGGGTATTAGATGGCCGAATCAGGAAGGTCCACCAACTAGGTTTAGTTGAGGAATTTGACAACCTTTCAATGAAGTCTAGGAACACCTCATTTGGACTCATGTACTAAAAGATATGAATTTTAGAACGCGATTGTCCACGGAGGGGACAGAACGACATATAGGAAGTGGAGTTGGGCTCGCGATAAAAGAGGTATTGCAAGTTCATGTTTATTTTATAGTTTGTTCGGTCCATTACTGTTGTCTTAGCATGCTTTTAAATGAATTTAGGTGGGGGACTGGTCCCGGAGGTAGCACCTTCTTCACAACCTCCGTCTCACGCGGTTGAGGCAAGTACCCTGTTTGGTAGAGTAGTTATGGATGGTTTGACAATGCTTGCTAATATTTGATATTTAGTAGCTGTGGTTGATTGAAAGTATGTTATGCTAGTTAAAGATGATGAATGCTTATGATACATGCTAGTATCTGGTATTTAGTAGTTGTGGTTGATTGATAGTATGTTATGCTGGTTAAAGAGGATGAATGCTTACGGTACATGCTACTATTTGGTATATATTAGCTGTGGTTGATTGATGGTATGATATGCTGGCTAAAGATGATGTGTGCTTATGATATGAATGGTTATTACTCATGTACAGTGCTGATGTTGTTCATGCTTATTGCAAAACTGTTATTGTTCATGTGCACTGTGAGAGTATACATAAGACCTGGTCACGCGGTGATCAAGAATGCACGGTTGAGATCCCCACATTAGTGGAATGTTGGCATTGAGGAGAGGTCCCCATCAGGTAAACGATGGGCTTATGGTCCCCACACTTGTGGAGTGTGGGTTTGAGATCCCCTTTACTTGTGGAGTATTGGGCAATTGGTCCTTGTACTTGCGAGCACAGGCATGTGTACGCAGCGACGGTTACCCCGTATTACCGGTGTAATGCGTAAAAGACTGAAAACAGAAAAGATGCATTGCACGCCTGCATTCATACATCATGAGATATGGTTTCCGAACAAAGTTTAGAACTGGATATTGATGCTGTAATTGTGGAGTTAGTGTTTGTGAGGACCCCGGTTTATTCGGCTTGTACTGTTTAACCATCCACTTGGTCCTAACAGTACAAATCAAATAAACCAAGCCTCGAGATATGTATACTTCCTGCACTGCAGTATACACACCTGTTACAAAATCATGCATCAATTCCATTCGTACACATAGAGCAAGCAAAGCAACAAGCGAAAGACGAGATAATATAAAGAGAGTTATTACAAAGAGAGGCCGACGGCCAAATAACACATAAGTAACTAATTTAAACAATGAAGCAAAGGGTCATAAGATGGCAATAAACAAAAGCCAATCGGTGTGCCTTTAACCACAAGGCAACCAACCGGACCGCCAAGCTAATCGTCCTAAACAGCGCCGCAACACAGCTCACAAAAGTGAGGCCCTTGGGGCACACCTTCTTCCTCTGCAACAATTAATATTAAGCAAAGCAGATGAGCACAAAACTTGATTTTGTACTCGCAAGACTGGCGTGTGAGATAACATAACTATAATTAACTACATGCAAGCTTTATTTAAGTGGAGGAGGCTCTGGACTTATTTTCAGCATGAAGCAAGTTTTCATTTGCAATAAGGTAATAGATTCAAAGCAAGTTTACAATTAACTTTTATTGTTCAAATAAAAGAGAGACAATTATAACAATAGATAGATGACAACACCAACCTAGAAGTGACTAACCCATAGTCACCACAACAATAGCATGAAGTACCCTTCATACCACCCATGTCAAGTTTAAGTTTTTAAAGGGTGTAGTCTAGTTCTTATGGAAATAACCAAGCGTGTCCATAACCTAGGACGAGGCTATTCGAATAGTTTTAACCTGCAGGGGTGTACCAATGTACCCACACGATAGACCGCTTTCCACCACCACGGTTAGCACACTTCCTTTGGTATGCAGGCATGACTAAGTCTAACAAGACGCTTTCAATGGACGATGCTAATTAAGAGCCGCAACCCAAGGGAGAAAGACACATTAGACGACCTAACCGGTGCGCCAATGCTCCTCCAACACCACAAACACACACACACAGGAACACACCCACCGACCAGCTCATAATTAACACCTTCCAAAGTACTTAGTCAAGAGAGGTTCCATATCCCCCTCGTGTGGTTAGCACGCAACAATTGCTTGGATCAATGGCACAAGTAACTCGGTCCTTAGGGACTTAGGCACCATTCCAATCACACCCAACAGATCACCCAACATACCATTGTGCCCAAGCCAAGATATAATTTTTGTGTTCGGTTTTTGATTTGCAAAATGGTAAAACACAAGGGTTGGACATAATGGAATAATAATAGCATTTGTGTGATCAAGATCACCGACTAAGTCGATGATCGCCCAATACTACCGATACTAGGCATGGCTAAGCAATATTTATTCGAAAATCTACTAAGTGACAAGAGCTCATCCAACGAACTCTAATCACAGCAAATAACCTAGGCTCAGGTAGTAGAGGATAATCATTTACCTACAGATTATGCAACTAGAGGATTAACTAATCAATTTAACAACAAATTAGCAATGCATACATAGAAGTTAAACAAAATATTAGACTTTAAAAGTAATGGGATCAATGGGAAATGATCAAACTGCTTGCTCGCTTGTCGTTGCTCAAATTGTTGCGAGGGTCGTTCTCGGGGTTACCGAAATGTGAAGCCTAAGCGAGAAGCAAAAGAAGCAAGAACAACTAATAAGACGAGCAACACTTAAACAAAAGAGCAAGCAAAATTATCCAAATGCGACAAAATTTATACACAAGGTAAAATACTAATATACCTAGTCATAGAAACTGGAAAAACCTAATTTGGATTTGTGGTGCAAAAGATATTCCTAAACACCTATTTTCTACCATAATTAGGTACTGTAGCAAAAATATTTTCTAGAAAGATTTTGAAGCTGAAACTTTTATGGTAGCTGCCTACTGGTATAGTGATAATCCATATAAATTTTCAGGTCATTTGGAGTTATAACGAATTAGTTATGATTTTTCTAAGTTCTAAAACTAGGACATCATTTATATCAGTAGCAAAGACCACTAGCAAACTGGTCCTTCACTAAAGTTCATCCCTAAAGGAAATTAACAAAATTTAGTTCGCTCTATTTGGACTTACAGGGAACAAGTTATGGATTTTCTAAGTTTTACAACATTTTTTTGGAATATTTAATAAAGGCTGAAAAGGCTAAAATCGATTCCCAACATTTCTGGTTCTTAACAGGGCCTGGAAATATTTCTAGATTAATCTCTAGCCTAAAAGAAAATTAATACTACTGAAATCACCCAAAAAGGATCCATAATGAAAAAGATATGAATTTCTAAAGTTTTAACAACAATTTTCAGTGGAAAGATAAAGCTTACCGGGGAAATTATATCCCTTAACCGAAAAGAAAGACGTGGCTCAACGTGGGGGCGATTAGAGATCCGACGCCCACGCCGCGACGCCGATTCAAGATGCTGCGCGCTGCTGCGACCGTTGGATTTGATTCCAACGATCCAGATCATTGTGACCTTCGGACCCGCCGAATGCTCGCACCACCTGGGCCGTTGATCAAGCGATGAAGGGCTGGGATTGAGGGAGCCTTCGGACAGTCCAATTGCTCCCACGATCCCGGCCACGGATCCAAGATCGAACGGCTGAGGTGGATTGGGCCGTTTACGATTTGAACAGGGGCTACTGACAATAGGGGCCCACTGGTCAGCGACTCTAAGTCACATGTCGGGTTTAAACGCACGCGCACAGGGGGTTTGGGGACGGCGGGCCCACCTGTAAGTGACTGAGGAGGTGGGTTTAGGACAGCTAATGATTACTATCCCATGATTAACAATGATTAGCATTAATGAACGTCATTACTGTGTCCGAACGACATTACGGCACTGCCGTTTTCGTTCGACAAAACGACCGATGCGGTCCCGAGCTCACCGTCGGCGACTCTGGTCGTGGCGGTGCGAGCCAAGGGCCAAAATGGGATCGCAATACCAATGCGCACACATTGGTATCACTCACACTGGCGATAGTGCCCCAGAACGGCGGCGAGTCGGCGGTGAGCACCGGTGACCAAAACGGCCGAAAGGCGAAAATGCTCAAAAACTCCGCAGCCGTCTAGGTAAGTGGGCGCCAAGGCTTCTAGGGACTACTAGAAGGGTACCTGAGCACTGGTGGAGCTCGGAGGTGGCCGAGGTGGCTCCGCGACGAAGAAAGCGCGCGCAGACCAAGAAGAAGAAGTGGAGATGACGACCTGAGCAAAAAGGGTGAGACCGGGTCATCACAACAGCTCCACAATAGCTCATATATGCTTCATGAGCAAAGAATTAGGAAATGAAGCTCCTTACCGGAGATGGGGAAGAAGGGGGTGCTCACGGCCGAAAAGAACAAATCCCAAAATCGAGCTGCTCCTGTGAAAAGCAACTACAATTAAGTTAGGGGTTTTGCTCCAGGAGGTCAGAGGCACACATTGAAGCAACAAGAGAGGAAGAAACGCCACTGGAGCACCGGTTGCACCACGAGCTCGAAGCTTCAATAATGGCGGCCAAGGGTGATCTTGGCGATTGAGCTCAAGAAGGAAGAGAAATTGCCGATTGGGGTTGCGGAAAGGTGAAAGGAGGGCAAAGGAAGGAGCGGGTGCATAAGTAGCGAGGGGAGCTCGGTCCACAACGGCTCTCGCGAGGAGGTCCATTGCGGTCATGGGAGCCGAGCGACGGAGCGATTAGAAGGAGACTTCGTGGCAAGCCCCGAGCACAATAAATGCATGCCGAGTGGAGCGGTTGGGAAGGGACTAGACGCCGCTCTCCCGCTGACTTCACCGCCGCACAGTCGCACGTGGGCGAACGAAGGAAGAAGATGACCAGCGACGGCATCGGGCCCACCGGTCAGCGGCACAGGGCGGTTCGAGCCCAACGCGCCCCAGTGGGTTGAGCCCAACCACATTAGATGTTGGCCGTCGGATTAGACTTGAACGGCCCGATTGCGCGCACCACTTTGACAGCACCCGGTGCAACCAGTTGGCTCGGCCGAGTCAAAAGACTCGAGCCCGAGGAACAGTGCGAATCAATTTAGGTTTTGATTTTAAACCTGAAACTTTGGGGATTTAATTGAGGTATCAAATCAACTCCAAAATTTATGAAATTTTAACTGGAGGTTCCTGACCTTAGGGTTAACCTTCCATAAAATTTCCAGAGATTTTTGTGCACTAAAATTTTCTCAAGAAATTCCAGAAGGTGATTTCAGAGGTTTGACCAAGGTTTGACTTGCCCCTAAAATATTTCAATTAATTTCCAAAAATTTTGAAATAATTCAGAGGTGTTACCAAACAACCCTAGAACCCAGGAAAAATTATTACCAAGGGTTTGGCATAAGATTTCACCCAGAAGGTTTTGACTTGAGATAAATGAGGATTTTGATTTTGAATTTCCCAAAATTCCTTTACAAGAATTTCAGAAAAGTTTCAAGAGTAAAAGGATGAAGGAAAAGTTTTAATTTACCCTCATTTTATTACATTTGAAACACAAGCCAAAATGGGGATGTTACAAACCTCCCCCCCTTACAAAAATCTCGTCCCGAGATTTGGTTCACTCGGAAAAGAAAGAGGGGTAGTCTGCACGAAGACGATCTTCTCGCTCCCAAGTAGCCTCATCCTCGGAATGGTTTGACCACTGAACTTTAAGGAACTTGATGGTCTTGTTCCTTGTTCTTCGCTCAGCCTCCTCGAGTATGCGAACAGGGTGCTCGCGATAGGTCAAATCCTCCTGAACATCAAGGGTTTCCAACGGAGCTTCCTCTGTTGGAACACGGAGGCACTTCTTAAGCTGGGACACATGGAACACATCATGTACCCCCGCAAGTGCAGCAGGCAACTCCAACTTGTAGGCAACAGCTCCCTTCTTCTCGATAACACGGTATGGACCGACATATCGAGGAGCCAACTTGCCCTTGACACCAAAACGCTGGTCACCTTTCAGAGGAGAAACCTTGAGGTAAACGAAGTCATTGGGCTCAAAGCTCAACTCACGACGACGACGATCCGCATAGCTGTTTTGCCTGGATTGAGCTGCGCGTAATCGATCACGAATGAGCTGGACTTGACCTTCGGCCTCATTAATCGAGTCCGGGCCAAAGAAAGGTCTTTCACCGGTCTCAGACCAGTTCAACGGGGTCCTACACTTCCTCCCGTATAGGGCCTCAAATGGTGCCATGCCGAGATCGGCTTGGAAGCTGTTGTTATAAGAAAATTCGCGAATGGCAAGCACTTCTCCCGTGCTTCCCATAGGAAAGAACACAAGCTCGCAAAGATGTCCTCCAAAACCTCGTTGACCTCCTGGCCCACCATCCGCTTGGGGTGATATGTCAGGTCCGGAAGAAAGACGAGTTCTCATAGCTTCTTGCAAGCTATGCCGAATCTGGAAGTGAAGATGGAACCACGATCGAAATGATCGTTCTTCGCACCCCATGCAAGCTCACTATCCTCGGTGATATAGAGCTCGCAAGGTGACCGTAAGAATCTTGGTCTTGATCGAAGAAAATGCGCCACTTTAGTCAACCGGTCAATGATAACCCAAATGGCATCATTGCCCCTCGGTGACCTAGGTAGGCCGATGACAAAATCCATCCCGACCGAATCCCACTTCCACCGAATGGGCAAGGGTGAAGCAATCCACCGACGCCGATGCTCGCCTTGACACGACGACACACGCCGTGACGGCAACGAATCTTGCGATCTCCTCTTCATTCGGTCCACCAAAATCTCGCGAAGATCCCGTACATCTTTGTGGCCCCGGATGAATAGATAACGAGAATCGTGGGCTTCGCGAGGATCAAACCGCAACTCCAAGTCCTTTGGAACCACGAGGCGCGTTCGAACCTCACGACACCAAGCTCATCTACGGAGAAGCACTTGGTCGTTCCATTCTTGACATTTTCCTTGATGCGGTTCACTCCAACGCCCGATCACGAGCGGACTTGATCCGATCCACCAAGGTTGGTTGCACAACCAAGGCAAAGAAGGGAACCATGCTCAACCAAACCCGAGTTGAGACGCTGAAACTCCTCCGTAAGGGTGGTCGAGGCTCTTTGAGCAAAGAATGCATTGCAATGCGCTTTGCGACTAAGCGCATCCGCAACGACATTGGCTTTGCCCGGATGGTAGTGAATACCCATGTCATAGTCCTTGATCGCTCCAACCATCTCCTTTGCCCGAGGTTCAGATCTGGTTGGGTAAACAAATACTTCAAGCTTTTGTGATCCGAATACACTTCACAACGACACCGATTAGGTAATGTCGCCAAATCTTAAGTGCATGGATCACGCCAACTCCAAGTCATGGGTCGGATAGTTGAGTTCATGAGGACTCAATTGCCTTGATGCATAGGCCACTACCTTGCCTTCTTGCATAAGGACACAACCACCGAGGCCTCGACGAGAAGCGCCACAAAAGATATCAAGCTTCGACGGACATCGGGAGAACAAGAACGGAGCGGTGGTCAATCGCTTCTAAGCACTTGAAACTTTCTCGCAATCAGCGGACCACGAGAACTTCTTGTCCTTCTTGAGCAACTCCGTCATCGGCTTCGCTATCTTGAGAAGTTCTCGATAAAGCGACGATAATATCCCGCTAAACCAAGAAAACTCCGAACTTCGGTGACCGGTGGGTGACTCAGAAAGCACATCGCGATCTTGCTAGGATCCACGGCTACACCTCCCGCCGAAAGAATATGGCCTAAGAAGGATACTTCCTTCAACTGCACGCGCACTTGTCGAACTTCTCGCATACGACTTGTGCTCGCGGCTTGCCCAACACAAGCCTCAAATGCTCTGGTGTGTTCCTCATCGCTCTTGGAGTAGATAAGGATATCATCGATGAAGACCACAACGAACCTATCCAAATACTCCATGAACACCGAATTCATGAGGTTCATGAACAAGGCCGAGCATTGGTTGCCGAATGACATGACGGTATACTCGCATAAGCCATAACGAGTAGAAAAGTCGCTTTGGGATATCCTCAGTCGAATCCGAACTTGATGATATCCCACTCTCAAATCAATCTTGAGAAGACTCGAGCTCCAGCTTAATTGATCAAGAGGTCATCGACACGGGCAAAGGGTACTTGTTCTTTACCGTGACTTCATTAAGTGGACGGTAATCAATGCACATGCGCAGCGCCTTGTCCTTTTTCGACAAAGATTGTTGAGCATCCCCAAGGAGATGAGCTAGGCGGATGAAACCCTTCTCTTGAAGCTCACCCACCGCTTCTTCAACTCCACCAACTCAATTGGGTCCATCCAGTGAAGGCCTCTTTGAAATCGGGCGTACCGAACCAACTCAATGACAAACTCGAGGTCTCGAACCGTGGCATCCCCGAAGGTCGCCGGGAAGACATCAACAAAGTCACGCAGACCACCGGACTTCACTAATATCTAGAGTCGGCTTCGCTTCAAGCGCGAAGAGATGCAGATCCTGCACTTCTCGCGAAAGCGAACCCGCTTCTTCGGACGGATCGTGAGGTAGATGAGCCTCCTAGCGCAATCAATTTGTCCCATGTGCCGAGACAACCAATCCATGCCTAGGATTACATCTAAGCTCGCCGATCGAAGGAGGATAAGGTTTGCCAAGAATCCTACCCTTCTATCTCAACAGGACATCCCTACACTCGGATTCACTCTCAATTCAACCGGGAGCGAATGAGCAATGGGACCAACAACCGAGTAAAAAGAAGACCTCCCACAAAGCAAAGAAAAGACTCGTAAACAAACGAATGAGATGCGCTGAATCAAACAAAATCAGAAAGGTGGAAAGAGTTAACCGAAAGGGTACCCAACACGACGTCGGGTGCCTCCTGTGCCTCCTCCGCGGAGATGAGGTTGACGCGGCCACTACCCACGCCTTGGGTAGCGGGGACAACCTTCTGATCCTGGGGAGGACCACCTCCCTACCCGCGTCCTCCATTAGGACGAGGGGCCGCTCCAGTCCTGTTAGGGCAACTATTTGCATAATGCCCCTTTGTAACAGCCCAAATTTCAATTTCCAGTTGAAAATAAAGTTTAATTATTTTATTGGATTTTTGTGGAATTTTTAAAGCTTTTCCTTAACCAAATTAAAGATAAAACAAAATTATGGGCAAAATCTATTATCAGATAATAGCTGGAAATATTTTTCTTAAATCCTAATTGCTCTAGAGAATTTCTGTGAATTTTCTCATAATTTTTGGAATTAATTTGCTATATTCTAAAGCCTAAATGAATTATCAAGATTTAATTAAATCGAATCGAAAGAAATCTCCAAAACAGATGTTTGGGCGAAACCAGCTGCCCACGTTCTTCCATACGCTACACGCCCGCCCGCCGCCGCGCCTCCCTCTCGCCGACAAATGGTCCACTCGTCGCTCTCTCCTCTCTCCTACTCTCGCGCCGCTGTCAGCACACCGCTGGATCTAAATCCAACGGCGTAATTCAATGAGGCATTCGGACGACTCGAACATCCTAACCACCGGTGACCGCCGATTCACATCCAACGATCCTCGCATCGCCACTTAATCGCTCACCGCACGCCCACTGTTCTATCGCGACCGCTGATTAAAATCCAATGGCCGCGCCCATTGTGAACTTACCGCTTCACCAATCTAATCGCAACCGTCCGAGTAAAATCGCACGCCCTCCGTCATCGCTCCGCGTCGCCTTCTCCACGCACCGCAACGTAAACCGCCGCCATTAAAGCTAACGCCGAGCCGCCTTCGCCATTTCTCTTCCCACTCCTCGCCATCGCGCGCATTGAATACCTGCATCACGCCGCCCACTTCCGACCGTTTTCCCTTCTCTAGTGCCCACGATCGCCGTAACGCCGCCACTACCGCCGCCGCACTACGCGCACGAACTCCGACCTCCGACCTCCCTCCCTCTATAAAGATACCCCGAGGTGCCCTCGGCTCACCAACACACCGCCACCACCGGTACCCTTCACCTTGCCCGTAGCGCCCGGATTTTGAGCTTCTTCGCCGCGACCGCAGAACTTCTTCTCCGCTCGACGCCGCCAGACTCCTTCGCTCGCCGCCGGTACCATCGCCATCGCCGCTGCGCGGCGGCCGCCGCCACCCACTTCACCGGAGGACCTCGATCATCTTCTTCGCCGACGACGAAGTTCGCGCCGCCAACTCGCCGCCGACGACCTTCCGGCCACGCCCGCCGCCGTTTTGTATGCCCCGAGATCGCACCGCTTCCCTCCCTTTGCGCATCTTCATTCCTCGCCAGTGGCGCAGATCGCCGCGAGCTCGCCACCGAGCAATCTCCGCCGCACACGTGGTCGGGCCACGCCATCGCCACTTCAGTGCCACTCGGCGCAGAACACGCGTGGCGCCGCGCGTGGCAAGCCAAGTCAGCACCCGCATGTCCAGCCCACCGCACCAGATTACCCCCGGCCCGGTGGAATGGGTCCACCGTGAGCCGAGTCAATGACCAATGGGGCCCACATGTCAGAAAAATCAATTCATTTCTTTTAATTCCCGGAAATTCATCATTGGCGTCAAGATTAAGCAATAAATAGAATTTTCTTTAGAAAAATAATTCAGAGAATTCAATTAAATTCCAGATTTTGAATTAAACTTCTAAAATTCATATCTTTTGCATTTGAACTCCAAATTGAGTGGTTCAAGTTGCAAAATTTGTCTAAATTCATAATCTAGCTAACTTAAGCAAAATATTTTAATTTGGAGTTAGTTTGATCTGAGTTTTTGAATTTATTTGAATTTGAGTTGAATTTGTCGTATTTTCACGATAGACTTGACGACTTCGAGAGTTAGATCCTTCCGACGATTTAGAGTTCCAAGACTTCAACGAAGGCAAGTTACACTATTGATCATATTGTTCCTATTGTTTTAAAGTATTTATTTACTATCTACAATTTACTATTGCATGCATATGTTTATAAAAATATCTCAATATCCCGATTTCAGATATAGTTGTTCCAAACTCCTTGGTATGGCCAATTTGACTATCAAAACTGAATACCTTGACACCTTAGATAAAATTTGTCAAATGCTTAGCCTTGCTTAGATAATATTTACAAATTTGGGAGAATTTAGTCAAATCTTTACAATGTAATTTAAATGTGTTCCGTGGTATTGTTTTATCACGAAAGGATTTTACTCTAAATAAAATAAAATGGGTTTGGACTTGGGCGAGATGGATGAATGGTGGGTGCGAGTTCATGCACGGTCTAACTGCTAGGATTACGACCCGTGGTTTTAAATTGGAAGTCGCCCGAGCCGCTTAAGGACCGGTCTTTGAGCGTATTTTGCTACGCTACCGCATCACCACATGTCCTGTATGGGCAGGATTTGGCTAAATAATCTGTAGTGTCTTAGTGTTATTTGTGCTATGTTGTATGTGTGGGCGTTGGTTAGACATTAGTCCCACCGCGCAAGAGGGGCTTCCTGAGGATGGATAGTCCAAAGGTAGCGAAACCTTAGCGGGCATGAAAACAAAGAGGACACCGCTTGTAACGGCCTCATGATAATTGCTTAGTCACACGCCTTCTAAGCGTGCTTTGGCCGACATTAAAAGCATTTTATCTCGTGGGTAAAGCCGTACCACCTCTCGCAGAGTGTAAAACTATTCGAATAGCGCGTCCGGTCATGGACATGCTAGCAAAGCCACTCTAAGTTAGAATTGTTTTGGTTTATAAAATGTGTTCAACGGATGTTTTAGGATGGATAGTCCTATGGTAAAAATTGGGTGGTTAGCTATGTTAGGAGGATATCCTTCAATAATCAACTAGTGAAGGTCATCCAATATTCGATGTCAGTTTGTCACTTTCTTTATTCGAATTATTAGAACCGGTCTTACAAAAGTATTAGCAATATAATCTGAAAATGCCGTTTATGCAAAACAACCCGCCATTACCTTTGTTTACCTTATGCATGCATTAAACTTTCTATATTGGGTGTGACTTGCAGCACGTAGTAGTGCTCACTCTTGCCGAATAAATCTTATTCGTGAGAAGACGCTTTCCGACGGTGAGGATCTTGACGAATAGGTTGCGTCTCCCGCACGCATTGCCCGTGGCAAGTCGTGTGGCCTACTACTTCTACTACTCTTCCGTGTTATTTCTTTTCTTTGGCCGCAGGCCCTTTTGTAATAAACTTTGAATTATTATCAATAAACTCGTGATATGATTGTGCTATCACTTTTGTTTAACCGTACACTAGAAATCCCGACTAGTGTATGAACACAGAGAATTTGGGATCCTTCGCTCCTAGGTTCGACAAAGTGGTATCGAGCCATATCGATCAGAGGTCGTGGCCCCACAAATGTCCTAAGGACTCATTTGCAAAAATTAAAAACTATTTTGAGTGTATCCAGAGTCATCTCTCAACCCTTTCTTTAAAAACAAGCATCGACTTGTCTATTCCTCAAAATTTTAGATGGTCAAGCACCGGACGCTATCTCACTAATCATTGTCGACATCGGCTGAACTTCTTGGAAGTGATGCAGACTTGGACTACAAGAAGAGGCCAACGCTTCAAGGCTACCGGTACAAGTTGGGAGAACGACGCTCTCGAGAGTGGAAGTACTAATCTACTCCGACTCGCCGCCAAACACCGCCTTTCCATACCTTCCACGCCCGATCCGACGCGACACCTTCACGATGGCATTCGTGATGTAGCGAGAGAAGCAGCTCGTCGACCGCCATACCTACGACCGCCACCTCAACGGCACCGGTTTCACTATTTCCGATGCATCTTCCAACCGATTTGATGTTGTCTTCCGCACCACCGAGGAGGAAGATTCCCCGAGTTGACGCACTGTGGACCTCGACAAAGGCATCGACTACGCCTATGGAAACGCTTGGACGACTTGCGTATCACTCGTGATAGTCTAGAGTATACCGAGGCGTAGACTCAAGGCGCCAAGAGGAGCCGGCTATTTACAAATCAAAGCCAAGCGCATCAAGAATTCTCCAATACACCCCATCCACCCCATAGATGTTTATTTTTTCCCATCCGCATTTTTAGTCACAGACATGAGCTATCAATTATTCATGTGATAGCCATAATATATTAATAAAATAAATGAATAAAGAAACCATTTTGAAAAGTTGATTCTTTGTTTGTGTGCTTTTTCGTTTGGGCTATTTTAGATTTATCCCCATAGAATTCTCGCCATCTCTTCTAAATCATTGAGGATTCCGCAGATGGTGACCACCGCGAAACGGCAATGCCAGCAAGCAGCGCCAACGGACAAGGAAACGATCGGACGGATCACCAGATAATCACGCCGCACCGCCACCACCGCCGCGTAGGACCGATCGGGCGCCGATGATGGCGAATCGCACTCATTTAATCGACCTTCTTGCCCGCCACTTCGAATGTTCGAACACTCAAAGCCGCTACAAAGAAGAAGCTCCCGCCCACCTCCGCATAACCAAAGGCTGACTATGTTCGAAGTTTATGAGGATGCGTCCACGACATTCTCAAATAGTATCAACCAATGGACGCCGACGATCGCTTCGCTATTGGAAAGAAATCGACATTAGTCGCTGTTCGACCGTGAGAGGGTCCTGCTTGCTTCACCAACCGAATGGCCCCGCATCGTAATGGTGGGACAACTACTGCATAGCACACAATGATGCTCAGTCCATCACATGGGCCGACTTCGTGCGAGCTTTTCGTCATGCACATATCCCGGCAGGGATGATGACGCTCAAGAAGAAGGAGTTCCACGCACTCCGACAAGGCAACCGTACGGTGAATGAGTACCTTCACCGCTTTAACCAACTTGCCCGCTACGCCCCAGCCGACGTAGCCAGAGATGAGGAAAGACAGGAAAGGTTCCTGGATGGATTGAATGATGATATCTCGCCCAACTTATTTTCGAATTTCACCGACTTCCAGCTTGGTGGATAAAGCAATCAGCAGAGGCTAAACACGCAGAATGGAGAACGCAAGCGGAGGATGGCCGCCTGCAGGTTTAACGCAGAGGTCCGCCCAAACCTCGCATCACCACACCGCAACCGCAAAGAACGCGGGAAGTTTCAATCTTCCACGCCTCGCACTCCAAGACCGCCACGGCGCCCAACCCCTCCAACTTCCGTGGCACTTCATTAGAGGGCGCTTCAGCAGTAAGCACTCTACCTCCTCACTTCCGGAGTCACGTGCTTCCACCGCAACGAGACAGGCATTATGCCAATAAATGTCCAAAGAAGCAACAAGGTTTGGCACCAACAAGGCCAACCTCGGGAGTTCAAGCTACCGGCAAGAACACTGCATCAAAGAAACCAGTTCACCAAGGGACGGGTGAACCATGTCACCGCCGAGGAAGCTCAGCAAGACCGTGATGTTGTTCTCGACGCTCCTCGTTAATTCAGCATCAAAGATCCGCCCTATTTGATTCTCGAGCTTCACACTTTTGTGTCATATAAGTTTGTGGGAAAATATGGGTTACCTATATCCTCTTTAGCTACTCCCATGATAATTCATTCCCTGGCTCGTAAATGAGAACCAATTTCTATGCCCTAATCTCACTCTCAAGATATCCGAGTAACTTTTCTAGCAGATCCGATAGTTTTACACTCTCAAGGTTTGGATGTAATACTTGGAATGGATCAAGCTAGCCAAAAATCACACAAATAGATCATGCCAATAGATCCATCACCCTCACTAATGAACAAGGTGTGTCTCGTTGAATTCAAACTCGAGACTCGAATCCGAGGAAGTTTCATACTTACTGATTGAAGGAAGTGAAACTTGAAGATATACCCGTGGCACGAGTATCCCGACGCCTTCCTGCATGATCTACCCGTATGCCACCGGATAGGGACATCATGTTCCTAATTGATCTAGTCCCTGACAGCCCGATCTCAAAGCGAACTTATAGAATGCCACCAACGAAAGTTAGCGTAATTGAAGAAACAGATTGAAGAACTACGAAAAAGCGCACATTCGCCCCAGCCTCACCATGGGGAGCCCCAAGACTATTTGTCAAGAAGAAAGACAATAGCATGAGAATGTGCGCCGACATGCATCACTCAACGAAGTAACAATCAAGAATAAATACCCATTGCCCGCACTGATGATTTGTTTGATCGCTAAAGGAGCAAGTATTTTCTCAAAGATCGATTCGAGATCCGGTTATCACCAATTAAAGATTAGACCGAAGATATTCCAAACCGCTTCACCACCGATATGGACTATATGAGTTCACAAGAATGTCATTTGGATTGACCAACGCCCCGCCTATTTCATGAATATGATGAACAAGGTGTTCATGGAATTCTGGATAAATTCGTAGTCGCTCTTTATTGACGACATTCTCATCTACTCAAGAACGAAAAGAACATGAAGAGCATCTCCGATGATACTAGACAAGCTCGTGGAGCACTAACTCTATGCCAAATTCAGCAAGAGTGAATTTCGCTAAGACAAGTTGCATTCCTTGACATATTGTATCCGCAGAGGAATTGCAGAGACCGCCAAGGTTGAAGCAAGAATGGACCGAAACAATTTCAAATCATCACCGAGGTGAGAAGTTTTCGGGACCGCAAAGCTATTATCGACGGTTTATTGAGGGTTTTCTAAACTTGCCAAACCCATGACTCAACTTCAAGAAAGAAAAGAAGTTTGAATGGTCAGCGCTGTGAAGAAAGTTTCCAAGAATTGAAAAAGAGGCTAGTCTCAAAGACCGTGTTAATTTTACCGACATCCGCAAGGATTTTGAGATCTTTGTGACGCATCCCGTCAAGGCCTCGGATGTGTATTGATGCAGAAGGCAAAGTTGTAGCTTATGCATCCCGGCAGCTTGAGGCCACACGAAGGGAATTACCCGACTCATGATCCGGAGTTAGCGGTAATTGTGCACGCTCAAAATCGCGCATTATCTCATTGGTAAATCTGTGAGATTTTCACGCACCATAAAAGTTTGAAGTACATATTCACGCAAATCCGAGCTCAATCTCCGACAAAGAAGATGGTTGGAACTAATAAAGGATTATGATCTCGAATTCATTATCATCCGGCAAGGCCAATGTGGTAGCAGATGCCTTGAGCAGAAAGCATATTGCAACACCATCATGGTGCAACAAAATCAGCCCGAAATGTATGAAGAGTCAAGCATCCGAATCTTGAGATTGTCAACCAAGGTCCGTAAACGCTTTAGAAGTTCAACCAACTCTTCAAAATCAGATTAGAACAAAACAATGGAAGATGAAGATATCCAAGAAATCAAGAAAATATGAGAAGAGGCAAAGCCCTGTGTTTCTCTCAAGATGAGCAAGGGACAAGTGTGGTTCGAGACCGCATGTGTGTGCCTCAACCGCCAGGAGATAAAAGACTCAATTTAAAGAAGCTCATGAGTCGCCATACTCCATTCATCCCGGCAGACCAAAATGTACCAGATCTAAAAGAAAGATATTGGTGGGTCAGCATGAAGCGTGAAATTGCCGATTTCCGTCGTTGTGACGCTTGTCAAAGAGTCAAGGCACAACACCAAAGACCCACTGTCTCATTGTAACCATTACCAATTCCCGAGTGGAAGTGGGAAGAAGTCAGATGGATTTCATCACCGACTCCCAGACCCAATCGATATGACTCATCCGGGTGGTAATTGACCGCTAACTAAAGTCGCCACTTTATTCTCGCCAAGACCACCTACCAGAGCAAAGAAACTAGCGTAATTGTACATGGCCGTAATCGTCACCGCACGGAGTACCCAAAAGATTGTGTCGATCGAGGTTCCCAATTTACCTCTCGGTTTTGGAAAAGTCCGCATGAAGCCTTGGGGACTGGACTCAATTTTAGCACGGCGTATCATCCTGCATCGATGGTCGCATGTAACGCACCAATCAAGTTCTTGAAGATATGCTTGAGCCCGTGCCTTAGAATTGAAAAGGTTGGGACAAGGATCTCGCCGATGCGAGTTCTCATACAATAATAGTTACCAAGCTAGTTTGCAGATGGCTCCATTTGAAGCTCAGACGAAGAAATGCCGAACCCCGCTTTGGGATGAGGTAGAGCGCGCTCCTTGGACCTGAGTTAATCAAAGAAGCCGAGTAAAGTGAAACTATTCAGAGAGGCCTCAAAGCAACCAATCCCGACAAAAGAGTTATGCCGATAACCGCCGTAGGGAATTAAGCTTTGAGGTAGGAGATGTTGTCTATCTCGTGAGTAACCCCACTCGTGAGGTGTGAAGAGATTCCGACAAAAGGTAAACTCGCACCTGTATATTGGGCCATACAAGATTTTGGCAAACGTGGAGAAGTAGCTTATCACCTAGAGCGCCGTAAGCCCTCGCTGCCAGACATAACGCCTTCCACGTGTCGCAATTAAAGAAATGCCTGCAAGAACCGAAGATCATACTTTTCGAAAGCTTCGACCTTCAAGAAGATCTCACCCACGAGAGCGCACCGATTAAAATTATAGATGTCGCAGAACGTGTTACCAGAAGCAGAATAATCGATCGTACAAGGTACAGTGGAGTCACCATCCGGAAAGCGAAGCCACATGGGAGAATGAAGAAGAACTCAAGGCTAACTACCCTGATCTTTTTGTTAACCAAGTCCAATCTCTGGGAGATTCCTTTATGGGGTAGGTTTGTAACAGCCCAAATTTCAATTTCCATTGAAAATAAAGTTTAATTATTTTATTGATTTTTGTGGAATTTTTAAAGCTTTTCCTTAACCAAATTAAAGATAAAACAAAATTATGGGCAAAATCTATTATCGATAATAGCCGGAAATATTTTTCTTAAATCCTAATTGCTCTAGAGAATTTCTGTGAATTTTCTCATAATTTTTGGAATTAATTTGCTATATTCTAAAGCCTAAATGAATTATCAGCATTTAATTAAATAAGAAATCGAAAGAAATCTCCAAAACAGTGTTTGGGCCGAAACCCACTCGCCCACGCTTCTTCCGCACAAGACCGCCCGCCGCGCCGCCTCCCTCTCGCCGACACCGGTCCACTCGCCGCCTCCTCTCCTACTCGCCGCCTTGTCGCTACCACCGTTGATCTAAATCCAACGCCGAATTCAATGAGGCATTCGACGACTCGAACATCCTAACCACCGTGACCGCCGATCCACATCCAACGATCCTCGTGCATCGGGTCACTTAATCGCTCACTCGCACGCCCACTGCTCTATCGCGACCGCTGGATTAAAATCCACGCCGCGCCATTGTGAACTTACCGCTTCACCAATCTAATCGCAACCGTCCGAGTAAAATCGCACGCCCTCCGGCATCGCCTCCGCTGTCGTTTTCCACGCAACGCAATGTAACCGCCGCCATTAAAGCTAACGCCGAGCCGCCTTCGCCATTTCTCTTCCCACTTCGCCATCGCGGCGCATTGAATACCTTGCATCACGCCGCCCACTTCCGACCGCTTTCTTCTAGTGCCCACGATCGCGTAACGCCGCCACTACCGCCGCCGCACGCGCGCACGAACTCCGACCTCCGACCTCCTCCGCCTCTATAAAAGATACCCCAGGTGCCCTCGCTCACCAACACACCGCCACCACCCGGCACTTCTTCACCTTGCCCGTAGCGCCGGATTTTGAGCTTCGCCGGCGCATCGCAGAACTTCTTCTCCGTTCCGACGCCGCCAGACTCCTTCGCTCGCCGCCGCACCATCGCCATCGCCGCGTCCGCGCGGCGCCGCCGCCACCCACTTCACCGAGGACCTCGATCATCTTCTTCGCCGACGCATCGTTCGCCGCCAATCTCGCCGCCGACGACCTTCCGGCCACGCCCGCCGCTTTTTGTATGCCCCGAGATCGCATCGCTTCTCCCTTTGCGCATCTTCATTCCCTCGCGTGTGGCGCGACGCCGCGAGCTCGCCACCGAGCAATCTCCTGTCGGGCACACGTGGTCGGGCCACGCCATCGCCACCGGCCACCTGGCAGCAGAACACGCTGGCGCCGCGCGGCAAGCCAAGTCGCACCCGCATGTCCACCCACCGCATCAGATACCCCCGCCGGTGGAATGGGTCCACCGTGAGCCGAGTCAATGACCAATGGGGCCCACATGTCGAAAAAATCAATTCATTTCTTTTAATTCGGAAATTCATCACAGGCCAAGATTATGCAATAAATAGAATTTTCTTTAGAAAATAATTCGAGAATTCAATTAAATTCCGCATTTTGAATTAAACTTAAAATTCATATCTTTTGCATTTGAACTCCAAATTGAGTGGTTCAAGTTGCAAAATTTGTCTAAATTCATAATCTAGCTAACTTAAGCAAAATATTTTAATTTGGAGTTAGTTTGATCTGAGTTTTTGAATTTATTTGAATTTGAGTTGAATTTGTCGATTTTCACGATAGACTTCGACGACTCTGAGAGTTAGATCCTTCCGACGCATTTAGAGTTCCAAGACTTCAACGAAGGCAAGTTACACTATTGATCATATTGTTCCTATTGTTTTAAAGTATTTATTTACTATCTACAATTTACTATTGCATGCATATGTTTATAAAAATATCCGAATATCCCGATTCAGATATAGTTGTTCCAAACTCCTTGGTATGGCCAATTTGACTATCAAAACTGAATACCTTGACACCTTAGATAAAATTTGTCAAATGCTTAGCCTTGCTTAGATAATATTTACAAATTTGGGAGAATTTAGTCAAATCTTTACAATGTAATTTAAATGTGTTCCTGTGGTATTGTTTTATCACGAAAGGATTTTACTCTAAATAAAATAAAATGGGTTTGGACTTGGGCGAGATGGATGAATGGTGGGTGCAGGTTCATGCACGGTCTAATCTGTTAGATTACGCACCCGTGGTTTTAAATTGAAGTCGCCCAGCCGCTAAGGACCGGTCTTGAGCGTATTTTGCTACGCCTCACTCACACCACCACATGTCCCGTATGGGCGGATTTGGCTAAATAATCAGAGTGTCTTAGTGTTATTTGTGCTATGTTGTATGTGTGGGCGTTGGTTAGACATTAGTCCCACCTGGCGCAAGAGGGGGCTTCCGGAGGATGGATAGTCCAAAGGTAGCGAAACCTTAGCGGGCATGAAAACAAGAGGACACCGCTTGTAACGCCTCATGATAATTGCTTAGTCACACGCCTTCTGGAAGCGTGCTTTGGCCGACATTAAAAGCATTTTATCTCGTGTGGGTAAAGCTGCATCACCTCTCGCAGAGTGTAAACTATTCGAATAGCCGTCATGGTCATGGACATGCTAGCAAAGCCACTCTAAGTTAGAATTGTTTTTGGTTTATAAATGTGTTCAACTGATGTTTTAGGATGGATAGTCCTATGGTAAAATTGGGTGGTTAGCTAGTGTTAGGAGGATATCCTTCAATAATCAACTAGTGAAGGTCATCCAATATTCGATGTCGCTTTGTCACTTTCTTTATTCGAATTATTAGAACTGGTCTTACAAAAGTATTAGCAATATAATCAAAATGTCGTTTTATGCAAAACAACCCCGCCATTACCTTTGTTTACCTTATGCATGCATTAAACTTTCTATATTGGGTGTGACTTGCGAGCACGGTAGTAGTGTCACTCTGCTGAATAAATCTTATTCAGAGAAGACGTTTCCGACGGTGAGGATCTTGACGAATAGGTCATGCGTCTCGCACGATTGCCCTGTGGCAAGTCGTGGCCTACTACTTCTACTACTCTTCCGCCGTGTTATTTCTTTTCTTTGGCCGCAGCCCTTTTGTAATAAACTTTGAATTATTATCAATAAACTCGTGATATGATTGTGCTATCACTTTTGTTTAACTCGTACACTAGAAATCCCGACTAGTGTATGAACACGAGAATTTGGGATCCTTCGCTCCTAGGTTCGACACCCTTCTCGTTGCATGAAAAGCAAGTGACCCCGCGGCCCAATTGCGGGCCACTCGCCGGTTCGCAGCGCACGTGATCGGGCACGGCTCGCGAGGGCGAGGGGCCGCGCGGCCTCGGTGGTAGTGAAGCCACGAACGGGCTCCTCGGGTAGGCCCGACACGAGGACGGAGAGGCCGCCTGCATGCACCTGGCCTCCCACTTGCGCTATGGACTCTCGCCGCCGCTTGTGCTCAAGAACAATGGCCTTGTCCACCAAGGCTCGAAAGTCAAACAAAGTTCACAATGGAGAGCTTGTCTTGCGCTCCTCGCACAAGCCCTCCATGAACTTCTCCCGCTTGGCCCCATCGGTGGCCACCTCGGATGGAGCATAACGAGCCAAGTGGTTGAACTCGCACAGTACTCCATCACCGACTTACGCCCTGCTTGAGCGCGAGAAACTCCTTCTTCTTCGCCTTCATCAAGCCGCAGGATGTGAGCTCGACGAACGCCGTCCGAACTTATCCCAGAGAGAGGTGTGGCGGGCGGCTGCATGGCCAAGAAGTTCTCCCACCGTGAGAGTGCCACTCAAGCTGATGGGAGGCAAAGAGTGCCTTGTCTGGTCTGCACCGAGCAACGCCGAACTTACGCTCAACCCGACGCAGCTGGGCCATCCGCGCCCAATGGGTCTCAACTCGAGAACGTGGGGCCGAAAGAAGAAACTCAAGAAGGCCCCCACGAGATCGATGTCCGCCTCGCCCGATCCCGAGGCACCTGGCCGTATGGAGGTGTTGCGCGAATAACATCCAAAGCAGACCTCCCGCCCTCCGAACGGTTGCGCCGATTTGAAGAAGGACCTCAGCCATGGTTGGAGGAGGCGGGAGCTCCTCATCCAAACCAGGCTGCTGACCACGGCCGCTACGAGTACCTCCAGCCATCCTGGTTCAAGAAATTTAGGTTAGCAACCAACACACTAAGACTAGAAGTTGATGAAAGCGAAAAGCTAACGATTAGGGGAATGAGATATCACCCTAACCGAAAGCCAAAAACAGCAAGTAAACAAACTTCAAATGTTTCCAAAGAAGCTCTAAAACAGCAAGGAAACTCCAAACCAAGCTCAACTTCCCAATGCCATTAACCCGTATTCAATGAACGAGTAATGGTGGGAGAAGATAAAAATTTCAACACACTACAACAAGCCTAACAGTACTCAAGAGTAAGGTTAAAGCGATAAAAATAACGTTAGATACTTAGCTAACTAGTATCACATCTTACCCTTTTATTCCCACAAGTTTTAGTTGATTAACCTCTCATTTTCTACCCTATTTAGAACCTTTGAGCTTGCTGTCCGGAAATCGAATGCTCGCTGTCCAAATTTCGCATCCAAGCCTCCTAATCGAAATCTTCAACTTCAGAAGCTTCAAAACCTTGTAAAGGGCAGCTAACACTTCAATTTGCCAAACTCATTGGTTCCCCAAAACCCAATTTAAACGATAATGACTATCTTTTGAGGGAAGGAAAGGGAAAACACTCTTTAAAACTCAATTTAGAGCAAGATGAGAGAAGAAAGCTAAGATATGTAAGGAATAAAATCTGAGAACTTACTTAAGCTTTCATAAATCATTTGATACTTTGAAAATAAGGTTTTCAAAATATCCTAAGGACGACCAAGCTTGGGTTACTACGGTCGGAATGGCTATGATACCAACTTTGTGAGGACCCCGGTTTATTCGGCTTGTACTGTTTAACCATCCACTTGGTCCTAACAGACAAATCAAATAAACTAAGCCTCTAGATATGTATACTTCCTGCACTGCAGATACACACCTGCTACAAAATCATGCATCAATTCCATTCGACACATAGAGCCAAGCAAAGCAACAACTGAAAGACGAGATAATATAAAGAGAGTTATTAAAAGAGAGGCCGACCGCCAAATAACACATAAGTAACTAATTTAAACAATGAAGCAAAAGGGCCATAAGATGGCAATAAACAAAGCCAATCGGTGTGCCTTTACCCACAAGGCAACCAACCGACCGCCAAGCTAATCGTCCCAAACAAACAAGAACACAACTCACAAAAGTGAGGCCCTTGGGGCTCACCTTCTTCCTCTGCAACAATTAATATTAAGCAGCAGATGAGTACAAAACTTGTTTTTGTACTCGCAAGACCGACGTGGTGAGATAACAGAACTATAATTAACTACATGCGAGCTTTATTTAAGTGGAGGAGGCTCGACTTATTTTCAAAGATGAAGCAAGTTTTCATTTGCAATAAGGTAATAGATTCAAAGCAAGTTTACAATTAACTTTTATTGTTCAAATAAAAGAGAGACAATTATAACAATAGATAGATGACAACACCAACCTAGAAGTGACTAACCCATAGTCACTACAACAATAGCATGAAGTACCCTTCATACCACCCATGTCAAGTTTAAGTTTTTAAAAGGTTGTAGTCTAGTTCTTATGGAAATAACCAAGCGTGTCCATAACCTAGGACGAGGCTATTCGAATAGTTTTAACCTCGCAGGGTGTACCAATGTACCCACACGATAGACCGCTTTCCACCACCACGGTTAGCACACTTCCTTTGGTGTGCGTGCATGGCTAAGTCTAACAAGACGCTTTCCAATGGACGATGCTAATTAAGAGCCGCAACCCACGGAGAAAGACACATTAGACACCTAACCGGTCCGCTAATGCTCCCTCCAACACCACAAACACACACACACACAGAACACACCCACCGACCAGCTCATAATTAACACCTTCCAAAGTACTTAGTCAAGAGAGGTTCCATATCCCCTTGTGTGGTTAGCACGCAACAATTGCTTGGATCAATGGCACAAGTAACTCGGTCCTTAGGGACTTAGGCACCATTCCAATCACACCCAACAGATCACCCAACATACCATTGTGCCCAAGCCAAGATATAATTTTGTGTTCGGTTTTGATTTGCAAAATGGTAAAACACAAGGGTTGGACATAATGGAATAATAATAGCATTTAGGTGATCAAGATCACCGACTAAGTCGATGATCGCCAATACTACCGATACTAGGCATGGCTAAGCAATATTTATTCGAAAATCTACTAAGTGACAAGAGCTCATCCAACTAACTCTAATCACAAAGAAATAACCTAGGCTCGTAGTAGAGGATAATCATTTACCTACAGATTATGCAACTAGAGGATTAACTAATCAATTTAACAACAAATTAGCAATGCATACATAGAAGTTAAACAAAATATTAGACTTTAAAAGTAATGGATCAATGGGAAATGATCAAATCGCTTGTCGCTTGTCGTTGCTCAAATTGTTATGAGGGTCGTTTCTGGTTACCGGAAATGTCGGGCCTGCCAGAAGCAAAAAGAAGCAAGAACAACCAATAAGACGAGCAACACTTAAACAAAAGAGCAAGCAAAAATTATCCAAATGCGACGTAAATTTATACACAAGGTAAAATACTAATATACCTAGTCATAGAAACTGAAAACCTAATTTGGATTTGTGGTGCAAAAGATATTCCCTAAACACCTATTTTCGCCATAATTAGGTAATCTGTAGCAAAAATATTTCCTAGAAAGATTTTGAAGTGAAACTTTATGGTAGCTGCCTTCGTATAGTGATAATCCATATAAATTTTCAGGTCATTTGGAGTTATAACAAATTAGTTATAACAAAATCGATTCCCAACATTTCGGTTCTTAATAGTATCTGAAATATTTCTAGATTAATCTCTAGCCTAAAAGAAAATTAATACTACTGAAATCACCCAAAAGGATCCATAATGAAAAAGATATGAATTTCTAAAGTTTTAACAACAATTTTCAGTGGAAAGATAAAGCTACGGGAAATTATATCCCTAACCGAAAAGAAAAGACGTGGCTCAACGTGGGTCGACAGAGATCCGACGCCCACGCCAAGACGCCGATTCAAAGATACGCGCGCCGCGACCGTTGGATTTGATTCCAACAATCCAGATCATTGTGACCTTCGACCGCCAATGCTCGCACCACCGGGCCGTTGATCAAGCGATGAAGGGTCGATTGAGGGAGACTTCTGACACCCAATTGTTCTACGATCCCGGCCACGGATCCAAGATCGAACGGCCGAGGTGGATTGGGCCGCTACGATTTGAACAGGCTATCGACAATAGGGGCCCACCGTCGTCGACTTAAGTCACATGTCGGGTTTAAACGCACGCCGCATGTGGAGGGTTTGGGACGGCGACCCACCGTAAGTGATCGAGGAGGTGGGTTTAGGACAGCTAATGATTACTATCCCATGATTAACAATGATTAGCATTAATGAACATCATTATCGTGTCCGAACGACATTACGCAAGATCGCCGTTGTCCGACAAAACGATCGATGCGGTCCCGACTCGGCCGCCGCCACTCACGGCCGTGGTCGCGCGAGCCAAGGGTTAAATGGGATCGCAATACCAATGCGCACACATTGGTATCACTCACATCGCGATAGTGCCCCGTAACGGCGGCGAAGTCGGCGGTGAGCACCGTGACCAAAACGGCCGAAGGCGAAAATGCTCAAAACTCCGCACTGCCTAGGTAAGCGGCGCCAAGGCTTCTAGGGACTACTAGAAGGGTACCGAAAGCACCGTGGAGCTCGGAGGTGGCCGAGGTGGCTCCGCGACGAAGAGCGGCGCCGACCAAGAAGAAGAAGTGGAGATGACGACTGAGCAAAAAGGGTGAGACCGGTCATCACAATGACTCCACAATAGCTCATATATGCTTCATGAGCAAAGAATTAGGAAATGAAGCTCCTTACCGGAGATGGGGAAGAAGGGGGTGCTCACGGCCGAAAAGAACAATTCCCAAAATCGAGCTGCTCCTGTGAAAAGCAACTACAATTAAGTTAGGGGTTTTGCTCCAGGAGGTCAGAGGCACACATTGAAGCATCGGGCCCACCGGCCGTGCAGACAGTATGCTCGAGCTCAACGCGCCTTGATGGGTTGAGCCCAACCACATTAGATGTTGGCCGCCGGATTAGACTTGAACGGCCCGATTGCTCGCACCACTTTAACAGCACCCGGTGCAACCAGTTGGCTCGGCCGAGTCAAAAGACTCGAGCCCGAGGAAAGTGCGAATCAATTTAGGTTTTGATTTTAAACCTGAAACTTTGGGGATTTAATTGAGGTATCAAATCAACTCCAAAATTTATGAAATTTTAACTGGAGGTTCCTGACCTTAGGGTTAACCTTCCATAAAATTTCCAGAGATTTTTGTGCATTGAAATTTTCTCAAGAAATTCCAGAAGGTGATTTCAGAGGTTTGACCAAGGTTTGACTTGCCCCTAAAATATTTCAATTAATTTCCAAAAATTTTGAAATAATTCAGAGGTGTTACCAAACAACCCTAGAACCCAGGAAAAATTATTACCAAGGGTTTGGCATAAGATTTCACCCAGAAGGTTTTGACTTGAGATAAATGAGGATTTTGATTTTGAATTTCCCAAAATTCCTTTACAAGAATTTCAGAAAAGTTTCAAGAGTAAAAGGATGAAGGAAAAGTTTTAATTTACCCTCATTTTATTACATTTGAAACACAAGCCAAAATGGGGATGTTACAGTGTTTTTTTGTTGTACTTGCTGAGTTCTTGAACTCACTCTTGCTTTTGTGGTGTTTTAGGTACCGTTGCAAGAACGTCACGCATGGGAGGGAGTAGACCTGAGTTGGATTCACACACTGCCACACATCATTAATAGTTGATTAAATTTTGGAATGTCAATTAATAAATAAGCAAATTGCTTATGTTTTGATTATGGACGAGCTTCATGCAATGAGTTTTGTAATAATGATGAGTAGCATACTTTAGATATCTTTGATTATGTTCTAGCTGTTTATCATGATTCAAATGCTTAGTGAGGATTTTGGATGAAGGAATATTGAGTTATGATTCTCTTTTATCTGTTGGAACCTCCGTATAGCTAACTATACAAAGAAGGTTCTGTCGAAATCTAGTAAATTATCCTAGTTTAGTTTTGTTTAATGTTTCTTTAGTAGCATTCCAGGCTCATGCTGGGCTGGGGTGTTACAGTTGGTAACAGAGCGGGCTGTAGGTCCGTGGTATTTGAAATATTAAACTTGACACACTATGCACAGTAAGTGGGATTGGGTTATTGCATTGCATATACATTTCCGTTATTTCATATTGATGATCGCTGATATGTATTGATTATGATTGCTTATTGAATAATTATATGATTGTTATGTGTGGGGATAATCGATGTTGAGAGGTTGAGTTCGTGATTGTGGCACTAGGCTTTACCAGGTTACACCACTTTTAGTAGTAAGAGAATAGTGAAGTGGGTACATCGGATATCTTAGTACATACATGCTAGTGAGTATCTTTAGAAAAGTTGTTCCCTTCCTTGAATTCGAATTTGGTTAACTCTTGTCCAGTTATGGTAGATGAATTGCTCTTGGGATTATTAGTTTATTGCGGTTGATGGGTTTCTTTGAGAAGGGTTGATGTGTTTTCATTAGCTTAATTCGCCCCTAAAGCAATTACTGTTTTCCCAACTGTTGAGTAATTTTGTGCCGCTGATGAACTTGGTTAATTGCCAAGATTGACCTTTGTATTGGGGTTCTGTCTTTCTTATTGGAGAACATGATCCACTTATTTCACTTGATGATTTGGATATTGAAAGGTTCCTTTTCCAAGTCTTTCAGTGTGTGAAAGCTTTGAGTCAATGTAACTCCTTTGGGTATTTTGAGTATCGAAGTTGAAAGGTTCCTATTATGAAAGAAAATGCTAAACCCGTTAGCGATGTCTTCTTGTGGTTATGTGAGAGGTTATAAATGGAGAAATTAGTTGATATGACATGGGTTATTAAGTTGAGTCTCTAGTGTGATGCATAGTCGACCTTACTAAGATCCTTGGAAGGGAGGTTGATTAATTTGATGTTGTCCTCTAGTAGTTCTTGATGAACCGTGATCAGGAGTATGACCACACTTAATGGGAATCAATAGGGTTATTAAGAAGTGTGGAACATTGATGATATGGTTGAACCTTAAAATTATTTAGTTTGCTAAACTTGTTGGATTAATTGGTCTCAACGGACTAATCTAACTGTGCAGGAAGAGAAATATAAGATGTGTTTGACTATTGGATGATCTTATTATGCTTGTGGGAGTACAAATAGAGAAATGACCATCCATTCGTCCATGATTGAACAATCATGAATGGTTTATGATAACCTCTAGAATGAAATTAGTGTGTACTAAATTAGTGTGAGCATTCCGAATAGGTGAAGGGTTGGAATTTGGAAGTGATTTAGTCACGTGTGTTTTTGGAGGGTGTAAGAACTTGGAATACACTCAATTGAGGATGAGATGATAAAGGGATATGTAACATTTTGGTAAGCCGTTGGGGACTTTATAAAGGAAGATTTGACATTAACGAACATTGTTAAGAGTGAATTATTCTTGAGGTTAGCAATATGGTCTACAAGAGATTATGACGTGTTGGAGTGGTGATGATTCTTCTAGAGAGAGTAAGTTGATTGCTTTTCGTAGTATCGGATAAATGAAATGTTTGGAGTTTTGCGTTCGTGATCCTTTAGGAGATTATGACTTATGTAGTAGACGATATTAGTTTGAGCAATGTGACATATTGGAAGGTTCTGTTTGGTTCTGAAGTGATTAAAGTGATTCAGTTTTAAAGGCACTTCTTGTTTGGGTTGATAAGTAATGCTATAAACAAAGAAAATTACTTTATTTGTTGACGGAAAATGAGTACCATAAGTATTTGAGGTTGGAGTTAAGAATTGTAATATGCAACTTTTATGTCGTTACAGCTTAAGAGTTTCTTGGGTTTTCATAGCAATGTTTTATGTCGTTACAGCTTAAGAGTTTCTTAAGAGTTTCTGTAATATGCAACTTTTCTGTCGTTACAGCTTAAGAGTCTCTTTTATCTGTTGGAACCTCTGTATAACTAGCTATACAAAGGAGGTTCTGTCGAAATTTAGTAAATTTTTCTAGTTTAGTTTAGTTTAATGTTTCTTTAGTAGCATTCCAGGCTCATGCTGGGTTGGGGTGTTACACTCTTAGTGTGGGCCACCCTCCCAGTTGAGACCACCCACTCAGTTCCAGTCCTCCTTTCGACCACTGTTGAGTAGTCGAACCCCTCTTTTCCGTTGACCATTGTTGAGTAGTCGAACCCCTTTCCGATCAGGTAGTCCTTCCGACCACCTGTAGTCGAAACCTCCTTCCGACCTTATGATTTCAAGACTTCCGAGAACTCATTCTCCTTCGTTCGAACTCCGACTCAAGTGATTCAAATTTCTATCTTCATCTAAACCCAGTACCTTTCATTTGGTTCTCATTTGGTATTTTCTCTTTGATTTTATTTGGATATTTTCTGATTTTGGCTGGTTTTTTCACATGTAGATTTTGATGACTTCGAAGAACTAGTTTTCGATGCGTCCCTGCTTTTTGATGCCGTTTATGAACAATAACTAATTAAGCAAGGCAAGTTACACCTTTGATCATATTTGAATACTAGTATTTTAATTATCTAAATTCTATTTTAAATTATTATTGCATGCTTATTTCAACTCAAGTAATTTAATGCCCTATTTTAAGCTTTATAGTTATTCCCAATTCCATTGTATAGCCATGTATTGTCAAGATCGACAGTATGGAGAATCGTACCGAATGTGTTGTATTTACAGGTTAGAAATTGAAAGGATTGGACTGTAAGAATACATTCCTGTGAGACGTTTAATTATAAGAATACCTTATTGTTGGATTATAGTAGTGTATGATTGTTGAAAGATTTGATGGCAGGAATGCATGATTCTTGGATTTTGATTTTAGAATTATACAATTGTTTATTTATTGGATTATGGGATTGAAGGATCACTGGAGGTTGAATCATAGAATTAAGTTATTGATGAATTTTGGATTGTTGGGGTTGGGTTCTGGAAAGAGGCTGATGTTGGATATAGCATTGTTGGATTATAGAAAAATACCATGGTTGGATTATAAGAAAATCAATTGTGGAAAGATTGGATGATAGGCAGTCGTGAGACTTGGTCGTAGATCTAGTCGTGGGATCTAGTCGTAGTCATGAGACCTGGTCGTAGATCTAGTCTTGGAAATCTGGTCGTAGAATTTGGTCATGGATCGAGTCGTGGAATCCAGTCATGAGATCTAGTTGTGGAAATCTAGTTGTAGAATCTGGTTGTGGAATCCAGTCGCGATATCTAATCATGGAAATCTGGTCGTAGAATCTGGTCATGGATCTAGTCGTGGAATCTAGTCATGGAAATCTGGTCATAGAATCTGGTTGTGGATCCAGTCATGGAATCCAGTCGTGAGATCTAGTCGTGGAAATCTGGTCATAGAATCTGGTCGTGGATCTAGTCGTGGAATCCAGTCATGAGATCTAGTCATGGAAATTTGGTCGTAGAATCTGGTCGTGGATCTAGTCATGGAATCCAGTCGTGAGATCTAGTCGTGGAAATCTGGTCGTAGAATCTGGTCATGGATTTGGTCGTCGAATCCAGTCGTGAGATCTAGTTGTGGAAATCTGGTCGTAGAATCTGGTCGTGGATCCAGTCGTGAGATCTAGTCATGGATCTGGTGGTAGACCTGGTTGTGGCTTTTGGGTTCTTGGATGGTTGAAATACTAACCTTGTACTTGACAATTCTTGGACATTGAATCCCTCACACCTTGTCACCCTAGATAAAAAGCTGGTAGATACACTAGTATGACTAGAACCTATTGAAAAACAGTATGCTTTGACAAGCTTAGACCAAAATCGTTTAATTTGGGGAAACTTATAGCCTAAAGATCAATTGTTTTCTAAAGATTTTAACCATGACATTGGGTTGTCATGGGAGTTTGCAAATTCTTTAAATACATGAAATAAAATAAAAAGTGGTTTGGACTTGGGCAAAATGGATGTTTGGATGGGTGCATGTTCATGCACGGGATTGATTCATTTCTATGGTCGAGGCCCAGGGTTCTCTTGGAAGTCGCCCAAGTCAGTAATGATCGGTCTTCGAGCCGTACCTTACTATGCCCTATCGTACGACCACATATCTTGAGTGGGAAGGACCTAGTAAACTAATTTACAATGTTTCACTATGGTCATGCCATCCGGTTGCGTGGTTGTCTTTTATGACCTACTTTCATGTATTCTGACCTAGCGCAAGAGAGGGCCTGAACCCTATGGGTTTCTATCCAAAGGAGGTGAAACCTTAGCGAGGTGGGACTACAGTGGGATGACGCATTATAAAGGCCTTGTCACGTGCTCTAGACCGCTTACCTAAGGTATTGAGCGGTGGTATCAACGGATGCCAAACAAACTAGAGAAGTCGTGTCGTGTGGGTAAAGCTGTACAACTTCTATAGAGTGTTAAGAACTATTCGAATAGCCGTGTCCACGGTCATGGACATGCTAGCAAAGCCACTCCAAGTTAGATTTCTGCTTTTATTTTTAAAAGACTTTATTAAATGGTTTTGGATCTCTATCCAAATGGGAATTGGGCGGGCAGCCTTGTGATAGGAGGATATCCTTCACTACTCGTTGATGAATGTTATCTGACTATAAAACTTGAGTTATAGAAAATGAATTTTAGTTATAGCATATCTGCTTTGGAACTTAGTACAAGTATTTAGAAAGAAACATTGCTTTATGCAAAATCAACTCTATAAGCCTTCCTTTGCTATAACCCTGCATGCATTATAATTCTAATATTAGGTGTAACTTGCGGGGCACAGTTGTTTGTGCTCACTCTTGCTTAATAAAATGTTGTTCAAAGGAGAAGGACCTTGCAGCTGCAGAAGACCTTGATGACTAGGCTGCTACTCTAGTTGGTTGCCTGTGGCAGATTAGCTGGGCTCTAAGACTTGCTCTTCAACTTTCGCTGTAATCTGTATTGTCGGCTCATGAGCCTTTCTTGTATTCAACTCTGTTGTTTATTAATAAAGTTTTGCGATTATGGTTGTGGTACCATATTTGTTTACTTTGTGAGCTAGTCACTGATCATGGGACTAGTTCGGAAATGCACAAAGGATTTGGAGTGTTAACCCCAGATCCTTACAAAGTGGTATCAGAGCCGTGTCGACTGTAGGTCATGACTTAGTTAGATTGGCTGTTATTAGAAGACTTCAAAACTTATTTTATATAACAAGAAAAATAAATTATTCTCTCCTCATCTTTGGTCATCTTTCTACCCTTACCCTCTTATTGGTATTCTTTCTTACCCTGTTCCCCCTTAACCATTTGGTGATGTTAAATGGATCCTCTTCTCCTTGAAACTTTCTATAGATGGTCCACATGTTTTACCATTACGTTGAAGACCACACGACATGAAGCCATCAAGGAAGTGTCGTCATCTCTACCATCCAAGGACAATGGGTAGGATTAACTAAAGACCGTGAGCTGAAGATCGTTTTGTCGACCAAGCCATATAGCTTAGGTTTGCTAAGACTCATTTTGTGTATTGAGTCGTTCCACCCGATTATGAGTATTGATCGAGTAGAACGTTGTGTTATTTCTTGGCTTGCATAGTCTATCTTCTTTTGGTACGTCGTACAAAGATCTTTTGATCTTGTGTGCATCATTTACTTAAGGGGGTAGACTTCTCTCCTCATAGCTTTCTCTCTCCCCCTTTGCTTTTCCATCTCCTCTATCAATCTGTTAGACGACTCAAACCTGTCAATGCGCAAAGGACTTGAAGGACAAATCGACACATCAAAACTTCGGACAACTCAAGATCTTTGGATATGAAGCCAACTTGAAGATAATCTTCCCTTATCTCTTTCTAGCCTCCTAGTAGAGTCATCCTATGTCCCTCTTTTCTCTCTAGCCTCCCCGAATCTAGGGGACGAGATTCCCTTTAAGGGGGGTAGTTTGCAACATCTCAAAGTTCTGTTACTATTTCAAAATCAATAAAGTTATTATTTTGTCGCTTTTTCTAAGTTGTAAAAGAGTTTCCTTGATTTTTCTGAAAATCTAAAAGAGTTTATTGCTTTTCTTGAGTCCCCTAAGTTTTAAAATTTTAAAAAGAAAATTTATTGAGTTTACTGGGTTTTAGTAGGTTTAAAGTTGAAAAGAAAAAAATCTAAGTATTTTCTTGGATTCTCTAGTTTTTTAAAAAGGGTTCTTACTTCTTCCCGAAAATTAAAAATAATTTATTTGCAAAAGGAAAAATCCTCTCTCTTTCTCCTCGACCGGGTCCGCTGGCAGCCCTTTGCCTCCACATGGCGCTCGCTACCACCCGAAAGGCCGCCAGCCTTTCGCCATGATCCGCTCAACCTAACTCCTCGTCGCCTCCGGTTTTTTCCTTAGTGGCGTGAACAGTAAATGTCGTGTCCCTCCTGTCTCCTCCCCACCTACTCATCATATCCTCGCCCAGGCGCCCATGCCGTCACCTCCGCTGCAAAGTCGTCGCCTACGGCGCGATTCTCACCCTCGCCTCCTCCCCTCCAACTTGCAGGCGCACTGAATGCTGTTGTCTCCACCCCGCCGCAGTTTTTCTGCCCCTTTTCACACCGCTCCATATTGTCGCTCAGTCCACCCCCTTCCTCTATAAATAGAACACCAGGGAGTCCTTTTACCCTCCTTGTTGTTTCTCTTTCTCCCTCTCTCTCTCTCCCGTGGGTCGCCGCATTTCGAGTTTCACCGCTGTCGGCTGGGGATCATGCCACTGCCTATAGCGTCGTTGTCAAAGCTTCTCACAGTGGAAGCCTCTCCAGCAGTGTGCTCGTCGCCATCGGCTTCGCAAGGTCGTGTTCTACACGATGCTTATTTTCTTCTCTTCGGAGACCTGCCATAGCCCCGTGCACTACGGAAGCTCCTCCTCTTCCGGAGCACCCACGTTGAGCCGACCGCCACCGAGCCCCACCGCC